>JBAIZL010000004.1:79436648-79449148 GCA_036971475.1 Prosapia bicincta | reverse complement strand
TATCAAGCTCAAGAAATTAATCATAATGATCGTGAATAGAGATGATAAAATGCTTTCATAATCAAAAGTAACTGTGATCTGGCATAAGTATAATGGGGCCCTTAAAATGTAACAAAGAGCAAAAATATAATAAAGTATGTTTTAATAACAGCAGAGCATAGGTTAAAAGTAAAAATGCATAAAGGGAATTCTGAATTCAATTATTGGCACTAATTATTTTTCTTTGTTAATTCAACGACAAAAAAAGAATTTTCAAGCTTTTTATTATAGATTTATTTTAAATTATACACAATATGTATTACGTGTTAGCTTGTAGGTCCAAGATTGTGTATTTTTAAGCACGTACAGTATATCGAGTATTATAACCATTTCTATGATTCATTTAAAAAGCTAGAATTTATTTTGTATAAATAAGGTTTGTATCGTTTCTTAAAGACATTTGTGTTTTGGATTCTTATAAAATCTATGTTGATCGTTATATGTAAATTATTAGTAATATTTTTTGCAGATGATTTTATATTTTAAAAAACTGTTGAATAGTTAATTAATTCAAATAATGAAGATGTGAAATTTGGTTAGGGTTGATTTCTTTCTAAATTCTAAGAGTTTTCAATGTCATGGATGACTTAAATTGTCTGAATACTAAATTACTCAATGCTCTATTATAGTTTTTGAAAACATTTATTTTCGTCTATAAATATTTATACTTATGTTAAAAAAATAACAATTAGTTGTGTTTGTTGTCTTATGTATAATGTATAGTACAAAATATTTATTTAAATTTTATTGTTTAACGTAATTAAAAGATATTAGCCCTGTTATGAAAATAAATTCAATATAAATTATTTGTCAAACCAATTTGAGAATAATTAAATTATAATTCTTGTAACGAATCATAAATATTGGTTAACACTTACTCCATGCAAACATAGCCTTACTTTTGAAGTACAGCCCTTTACAAAGAAGAAAATACACTTACTTATATCATACTACAGAAATTACCATATTAGTAAACAGTTATAATATACCTACAATGTGTCCGGTTTTCTTATTAAAAAATATATAATACATTCTCTTAATTTAAAGTAAACTAAGACGAAGTAATTTATTCGGTGATGACTAATTTATTCGGTGATGACTAATTTATTCGGTGATGACTAATTTATTCGGTGATGACTAATTTATTCGGTGATGACTAATTTATTCGGTGATGACTAATTTATTCGGTGATGACTAATTTATTCGGTGATGACTAATTTATTCGGTGATGACTAATTTATTCGGTGATGACTAATTTATTCGGTGATGACTAATTTATTCGGTGATGGCTAATTTATTCGGTGATGACTAATTTATTCGGTGATGACTAATTTATTCGGTGATGACTAAGTTATTCGGTGATGACTAATTTATTCGGTGATGACTAATTTATTCGGTGATGACTAATTTATTCGGTGATGACTAATTTATTTGAGTACTTCCTTGGTTTTCTAATTTAACTATTAGTCCCACATTTCGGAAAAACCCAATAAGATTTTTTTATATTATCAAACAGATTAAAAACATATTCAAACTATCTATTTATTTTAGAATATTTTATAGTCGGTTTTGAAAACACATTTTTTATGCTAATTTGGTTACATGCCGAATCTTTCCAAATCCTTTTTTACATTGAATTGCGTCAACACAATAAAACCGTCACAATAATAATGTTTATAGAATCCCTTTACATTAATATTCCTATGCGTAAGAAACAACCGCAAAAACGCAAACCTTAAGAGTATGTAGATGGACGAGATGTCATGCGTTGAATGACTACACAGGAACCCTCTCAAGTCGAAGTACTTTGTGTGAGTTAAAGGGTTGATGCATTCTTTTCCTCTGGGAGTTGATTCTCTGCGTCGACAACCGTTATTACGGTGCGAGTGTAAACAAGGTTTTTGTTTCTACAATAGACTAGTATCGAATAATGACTTTCGTTTCACAATTTCGACTGCATACAGAAAAACGCCTGTTAAAAGTTTGTCTTTCTTGCGTTTTGAAAAAATACACTTAACGAACAATAGTGAATGTATATTTTGACTACTAGAAACATTTTTAAAAAGAAAGATTAAATGTAATGGCTTATTTACTCCTTTTTATTGGGTTCGTTCTTTCACTTTCCTCTTCTCCCCTCCTTCGTTCAAGTTTTTACCTATTACTTTTCTTCCATCTGAAATTTCCCCTTGAAAAATAAATAATCTACTTTATTTATTATTCTGATATCTCTTATATATTTTTCTTCATTTCTTGAACACCATGGAAGATGTTTTTCTTATTTTTGATGACATGGTGTTCGAAAATCCAGCCCGTAAAACCAAAAATATGTCCTGAGAGACTAGAAATATTTGCGATAAGGAGAACTAGAAATGGAAGGTAACTACAGTATACAGTGCTTACAGTAGCTGATGCACTGCAGTGCTTACCTTCCGTGTTGCAATCGCGTAACTCGCTTTATGGTGATAGCAGAGGATGGACAGTATTTCCCCCTAATTGCGGTTGTCTAATGTTAATTAAATAGAAAGAGAGGTGTTATGTATGATGCACTCGTCATGCATTTAGAAAACTTCTATATTTTATAATCACTATTTATCCCCAAACGGTTCGACTATTACGGACGTTGGCGGAAACTTTTTTGGTACGCGACATGCGGTGTGGATGTCAAATCTACACCCATAGAGTTTTCTAACACTGATACAAGTTTCCAACATTATTACATGGCGGAAACTGTTGAAATGAGAAAGTTTCCATCAAATATTGAACACATGGAGATGAGAATTTGTTAGACCAGACGCCCGGTAATGAAACTGGCTACCGCGTGTTAAAAAATACGATTTTCCTCTGCCACCGCTTACGAGAGAACATTCTTGATCATCATCTGTTATAAATTATCCCAAAATACGATTTCTGGCTTATACTCTGATACAGAATATCTCTTCTTCTTCATTGTAGCGTAAACATGTTCGTATTAGTGTAAGTTTATGACATCACAATAGATGAAACATACGTCAGAGAACGAACTCTACCCATGCGATCAATGATTTTCCTTCAAATAAAAACTGTAATAGGTTTTACCTGTACACAAATCTTTCATTAAAAATGCATTAAAAAAATACTGGTTGATTTTTTCTTTCTCATTGTTAAAAGGAAGAACCTATAACAATCCGTTACATTCACAAGAGAATACCTGTTCCAGTAATCATGATTCTTCCACTGTTGTCTAATTACAAGAGACACCCTAACTAATTCCTAATAATATTTTACTACATTTACCACTCAATTCTTTTAAACGTTTACTACGAATTACCTTCTCCAGGTATTTTTTTTACTGTGGTCTAGATTTCTCTTAGATCGAAATTTTTATTTCATTATTCTCTTGTATGTAATTTTTTTAATTCATACACACTTCAGTACATTTTCATGTAACCACCGACTCTGGCCAGCATCATGATCTTAGCATCTAGTCTAATGTAGATTTTTTCATCAACTATTCGGTACGTAACAAATACTCTAAATACAATTTCACTATTTTTTTTTATGTGTCCAAGTAAATCGCTTAAAACGCGAGTAGCATTAACCTCTGTTACTACTCACGGAAGAAAAGAAACTATTGTCACAATGTATAGGAAAAAAGGTGGGCTCCTTTGGGAGGATCATGACGTACATCGTGACGTAACGTCTATAGTTGTTATTAAACGGTAGTCGCGTTACACCCTTATTTCTCAACTCCATTCTTTTATTACAATAAATTATTTCGGTTTGTAATTTTAGAAGCCTTGTGATTTAAATAGAATGTAGTCGCGTTACACCCTTATTTCTCAACTCCATTCTTTGATTACAATAAATTATTTCGGTTTGTAATTTTAGAAGCCTTGTGATTTAAATAGAATGTAGTCGCGTTACACCCTTATTTCTCAACTCCATTCTTTGATTACAATAAATTATTTCGGTTTGTAATTTTAGAAGCCTTGTGATTTAAATAGAATGTAGTCGCGTTACACCCTTATTTCTCAACTCCATTCTTTGATTACAATAAATTATTTCGGTTTGTAATTTTAGAAGCCTTGTGATTTAAATAGAATGTAGTCGCGTTACACCCTTATTTCTCAACTCCATTCTTTGATTACAATAAATTATTTCGGTTTGTAATTTTAGAAGCCTTGTGATTTAAATAGAATGTAGTCGCGTTACACCCTTATTTCTCAACTCCATTCTTTGATTACAATAAATTATTTCGGTTTGTAATTTTAGAAGCCTTGTGATTTAAATAGAATGTAGTCGCGTTACACCCTTATTTCTCAACTCCATTCTTTGATTACAATAAATTATTTCGGTTTGTAATTTTAGAAGCCTTGTGATTTAAATAGAATGTAGTCGCGTTACACCCTTATTTCTCAACTCCATTCTTTGATTACAATAAATTATTAAGGTTTGTAATTTTAGAAGCCTTGTGATTTAAATAGAATGTAGTCGCGTTACACCCTTATTTCTCAACTCCATTCTTTTATTACAATAAATTATTTCGGTTTGTAATTTTAGAAGCCTTGTGATTTAAATAGAATGTAGTCGCGTTACACCCTTATTTCTCAACTCCATTCTTTGATTACAATAAATTATTTCGGTTTGTAATTTTAGAAGCCTTGTGATTTAAATAGAATGTAGTCGCGTTACACCCTTATTTCTCAACTCCATTCTTTGATTACAATAAATTATTTCGGTTTGTAATTTTAGAAGCCTTGTGATTTAAATAGAATGTAGTCGCGTTACACCCTTATTTCTCAACTCCATTCTTTGATTACAATAAATTATTTCGGTTTGTAATTTTAGAAGCCTTGTGATTTAAATAGAATGTAGTCGCGTTACACCCTTATTTCTCAACTCCATTCTTTGATTACAATAAATTATTTCGGTTTGTAATTTTAGAAGCCTTGTGATTTAAATAGAATGTAGTCGCGTTACACCCTTATTTCTCAACTCCATTCTTTGATTACAATAAATTATTTCGGTTTGTAATTTTAGAAGCCTTGTGATTTAAATAGAATGTAGTCGCGTTACACCCTTATTTCTCAACTCCATTCTTTGATTACAATAAATTATTTCGGTTTGTAATTTTAGAAGCCTTGTGATTTAAATAGAATGTAGTCGCGTTACACCCTTATTTCTCAACTCCATTCTTTGATTACAATAAATTATTTCGGTTTGTAATTTTAGAAGCCTTGTGATTTAAATAGAATGTAGTCGCGTTACACCCTTATTTCTTAAGTCCATTCTTTTATTACAATAAATTATTTCGGTTTGTAATTTTAGAAGCCTCGTGATTTAAATAGAATGTAGTCGCGTTACACCCTTATTTCTTAAGTCCATTCTTTTATTACAATAAATTATTTAGGTTTGTAATTTTAGAAGCCTTGTGATTTAAATAGAATGTAGTCGCGTTACACCCTTATTTCTTAAGTCCATTCTTTTATTATAATAAATTATTTAGGTTTGTGGTTTTAGAAGCCTTGTGATTTAAATAAAATGTGTCGCGTTATACCCTTATTTCTCAACTACATTCTTTTATTACAATAACTTATTTCGGTTTGTAATTTTAGTAGCCTTGTGATTTAAATAAAATTTAGTCGCGTTACACCCTCTTTTCTCAACTGCGTTCTTTTATTACAATAAATTATTTCGGTTTGTAATTTTAGTAGCCTTGTGATATAAATAAATTTTGTTTGTGGTATAACTAAATTCTTCACTAATTTAGAAAACTATTAGTGAATTTAAAATAAGTTCCCTGTCAGTAAAAAATGTAATGCTAGGGCCAGAACGAAACTTCTGTATTTGATAAATACAAAACACGATTCGTATCAACCCCAGTATCAGAGATCTTCATTCAATTACCCCTTCACTCTGCTTAAACGAAGAGTTGCACAGGTGGGGAAGCCAGATTACCAGGAGTGGAAACTTCTGCCGCGGGATGGAAAGCGGCTCAGAGTTGTATACTATACCTTGTTCACTCTAAGAACGTTATCATGAAATCGTCCCAGTTGCTATTTCTACAACACGCAAGTGCTTCTGCGCATCTCTAGGCCACCGGTCAGACTAAACCTGACGGTCTATAATCTTTTAATGACCCTGGTAGACAGAGTACTTCAAAGGTCCAATCACACGCGGATATTGAAAGGGTCAAAAATTTTAACCCGGATATAGAGGAGGAACATTTTACCTCTATATCTACACCTCAGCCATCCTTCATACGCGGATGCTCCCCAATAGTGCACATCTACTCCTATAGTGTATTATTCGTAATTTACCCACAATGTGTATTTTCAACTTTGTGTACATTCACTTATTAATATAGTCAACAATACATCGGATACTACAATACAAAATATTAATCAGATAATAACTAGCAGCTTTAACGTTTACACCCTTATGTACGCTTCGGTGACCAAATCATCATAAAAATAAGTTGTAACTACAATAAAGTTACAAAAGACCTGACTTTTTTAGTTTCAATGTAATTGTACCCTCTGATGATGATGACTTGGTCATCAAAAATCTACTTACGAAATTTATCTATAAAAATTAATTATGTAGTTTTTATTAATTATTGAACATTTAGGCAAAATTTAAAGCGTTAAACGCAATTCAATCATGTACAAAACTTAAGTACTGTATGAGCTGAGTTAAGTTAAATAATAAGTAAATGTACATACGCTCACAATTATATACAATTAATTTTCATAAGAGTTTCGATAAGTCACCATCATCAGTGATTCTACTACATTGTCACAACTGCAATTGCTGAGTTTTATTTGTGATTGTATAGTAAAGTCACTAATGATGATGATTGTAATAAGTTATTGAAACGCTTATGAAATAAAATGTTTCTAATCGGCAATTGGTAATCAGTTATTTATTATTGTAAAATTATTTTACATTGGGATGAAAAAATTTTATGTTTCAAATATTTATAAAAATTATGAAGGCACTATTCTTACATTAACACGCGGCAACACACGCAACAAGTTCCCGTTACGTGTGTTTGTGTAGCTCCAAATGACAAAATGTTAATGCTGAGCAGATTGTTCAGTCCTTACACATAAACATGTAACTGTTTCGAAGCATAATTTTTTTTCAGTACTATATGAAAAGAATGTTTTATTTGTAAAGCACTCCATTTATTACAATAAAAATATTGAAAAGAACCCCAATACCACAAAAATAATCAAAAATAACAAATAAGACAAGTTACTTAAGATTAAACCCTTATGTACATTTCGATGACCATGTCATCATCATCAGAGGGTCTAGTTACAAAACACAATCTAGCACACAAGAAGTTACAAACTAGAATGATGCCATTTATTATTACTTTCAAACGAGATTTTATTTAGGCTATCATTTTGGTTATCGTATGTAGGGCCGATTCCTAAAACTTTCAATTCCTTTTTTGATTTTAAATTTTTTCTTTCAATTCTCGATTCTTAAGTGAATTCTCGATTCTTTTAAGTTATTTAGGCCTACCTGATATTCTCTAATAATAATTTAGTGAACATCTTGGTCATATGGAGAAGCCTTTTAAAGTTCCGTTTTAATGTAATAGGCTACACAAAATGTCCACGTTGATTTGTGAATAGGAATTTCTGAAAACCATGACAAACAAACGGATCAGAAATGCTTCCGATCATCTTTGTTGTTGCGTCATTAATAACAATAATATTTTCGTTATCTCACATCGGCATTTGCTTTAATCGTTTGATTCATTCAACGCAACTAATAAATAAAATGACAAAGTTATTGTTCTAATAATTTACACCGCTCATGTAATTTAACATTTTAAAATACAAGAATCGGAATCGACACTTTAATCAATGGAGAGTCGAGTATCGACAATTGCTCCATACTATCGACGATTCCTTCAATCGAGAATCGGAATCATTACATACTTTTATTTATCATATAGTTTATTTATTTATAGTTTATATTTTTAGTTTCTAAACGTTATTAAAAATGGATTCTTTGAAGTAAAATATTTTCAGGCGGAGCCCCTAAAGGGTATTGCTTATTATTTTATGTGTAGAGTTTAAAGTTAACTTTATCAATGAATTTGTTCTTACTATTGTACCTAACAGTACAAGCACATAACACTATTTGTCTTAGAAAAAAAATGTCTTTTTAAAATATAAAAATAGGCAACAGACCCATGACTTAGCCCTGACCTAGGTAGTGAGTGAGTCAACACAGGATATTACCCCGTTAAGAAAGTGAGAGAAAAAGACATTTTAAAGTGTAGCAAGTCTTTAGTCCAACAATTTTTCTGGCAACTACAACATTTTGTGCGTACTGATTTATTTTCAGCCAACATAAATTCCTGAATTTACGTCCTTACTCATTTTACGATATTTTCAATTAAATCGTTATATTCAGAGCCACCCCTAAGAGCCACTCCGTAGCCACCCCTAATCCGTTGCGCACCAGGTAACCGAGGCTCACAATTTGAGAACCACTGGTTCTCATATAGAAATGATTTTCAAAAATATTTTAATATAGTTTACAGTAAAACTTAATTATTAGATTAAAATATTAACATTCAATTTTATTATTATTCATTTACTGCACAATAAATATTATTACAATCCTATCATAAACGTTTGGTGTAATAATGCAAGGAACTGTCAGCGATAGAGGGAATATTTCAAATTAAAGATTGTTCTTTCGTTTTTGTTCGTGTTTTATTCGATTATTCTAATTTTCCAATGTTTTATATTTAATTAGATTAAAACTCCAGCAATACTTTTTTTTAATTGAAGCCTACCAATATTTTTCCTATAATAAAATTAAAGAAAGGACGTACATTTTAATTTCCAACCAGAGCTTTCCACTTTCCTTATTTCTGAAATAATTAAACCGGGTCACTGTAAAAAGTTCCGAAGCTACGTCCATTGAAAAGCCCTTACGCGTCAAGAACACTTGGAGCTAAGGTGTCCGCTTGAGCTAACTTTTACTGTCGATCATTACCTTCTATATCTATACCTTTTTCAATATTTGTCTAGACAAACACTAAAAACACTTTTAAAATAACCCGGTTAAGTACACAATGGACGACAAATACATGCAAAAGATGACTTAAAACCAGATTCTCTTAATTATCGTCATCATTACAAAAAGTGATTCATTAAAACAATTATTTGTTATATCATTTATAAATTCTTAGTTGTATCATTAAAAGTGTTTGCAGTCCTTTACATTAATTGCTCAAAGAAAAATACTCTCAAAGTTTTATAATTGGCGTGGCGCTTTGCTTGACTTTTTGTCCCATAAATGTTACTATTCATATATATTTATGCACGTTTAAAATAATAATTTTCTACACAAAAATAGTGAGTGACACTTATAGCAAATGCTGGTTCCACTAAATAACTAATAAAGATCTCAGGTAATTCAAGTTATTTTCAGGTAGCTTATTAAAAAAATCTACCGTGAATAGAAATAAAGCATCTTTTCAAACGCAAATTTTGCCAAATCAGTTTAAAAAGAACTTCTACACGAATTTTACTTGTCTTTAAGCTTCTCGCGTCAAAAATCACTTCCGCATAAAGTTTTTTTCTAATTTTATATTTAGAACTCCCAAGATTAAGGTACTCTTAACGAAACGTTTGCGTTCTACATAGGAGCAAACATTTTCAAGAATAGATTCAAATCTTAATGAAGGTAGATTCAATATTTCTCAATATAAGAAGTTCCTATCTTTCGGACAGAGTTGTCAGATTACCAATGATTTTAAAAAGTGTTTTGTGTTTCGTAGTAGTTTGTACCTGTAAATATATATTAATATAGTAACACCTGTTGATACACTTATTATTATTTCGTTTTACCAATGTCTAGAATGTTCTGATATTAACTCATTACATGTGTCGCTAAAATAAATGTATAAATATTTAGTTTTATGTAAGTATAACGGTTTGACGAACATGCTTTCCACTTTCGTTGAATAGGTTACATGTCGCTGCTTCTTGTTTATTTTATTAATACTCGCTTAGTTTTTAACGGTTACGTTCCTAGAACTGAGAACTGTGCAGGGCAGTAGAGGAAGGATCCACCTAGAATTCCTGAAGCAGGTCAGGGCAAAAGGTAATTAATTACATACTTGAACATGAAGATACTGGCTTTTAATAAGAATTTATAAAACGAATACAGCCAAACAAATTGAAATAATTGTATTCTGTAAAGTTTTATTGTATTTAGGTATTGGATTTAAATTTCTACTTTAATTGAAAACAACCTCACTCTGTGATGCGAAAATGTTTGTCAAAATAATACTTGCGAAAGATTTTTACAAATAACAAGACCCATTTTAGAAGCTAATGTAGCCTATACAAGTGTCAAATAGCTTTTAACCAGGAAACAATATAAAGTAACTTTACATTTCCTCCACCCCCGCATTTTGTCTTCAAGATGAGGGCTAATAAGACAGAATCGTGATTCCACCCTTACAAGCTGAATAAAGCAACTGGAGGCTACCTATCAGGTTACGTTAGGGGTGTCTTAACGCCCTAATGGAAGACATTCCCTTATCCATTAACACGAGGGTTGGAAATAATTCTTCTATTCAATGCTACTGTTTTGTCACTGCTCCAACCACTTATCCACTTAGCCGTTTTGGGGAAAGGGGCTTTCCATAAAGACAGGGTATTAATTTGATAGGGGGGATTAGTTGTAAAAAAGGAAACTTGAGGCTTTTTTTGAGGAGCCTTAAATTAGTGTCTTATTCCTCGTTGATGGGGGACGTATTATCGCGTAGTCAAGTAAGTTTGTGGTTCGAAATTACGAGCACAAATGTGCAGTGTATGAAGGAGGGAATGATTTTATAACAGGGTCACTAGTTACTTACAATGTAATAGTCTTGCCTATAGGTCTAACGTGTAACCTGCAACATAAAAGCTTTCACTATAAACACAAACTCATCTTCGCAAGTTCTCAGCACATTACCTAATTCAACTTACTATCATCTTATCCTCAAACAATTAATTTATGAAACTTTAATTTTTTTATAAATATAAACAATAATATGTCATTTCATCATCGTTTTTTGCTGAAAAGGTTCACCTCTTTCAATGCTTTGGAACAGTTTCATATTACTTTAAAGTAGAGTGATGGTTATCACATAACAATTTTGTCTCCTAATAACTTTGTTTTTCTCCTCTTTTTGTCTCACTACGCTTTCCCATTGCATCCCACTCTTTCTTCTACTTCTGTTAACTAGTCAGTCTGTATTTTACTTTCACAAACTATTATCGAAAAAGATTTTTGGTCGAGTACAATCAACCATTCAAAAGTTCTCCTTCTCGCATGTGCTATCTTCCCGTCTACCTCAGCCTTAAGCTGAGAAAGTGGTTAGATATCGTTTAAAATGCAAGCTTCCGCTTAAACAAACATCTGATAAGCAAAATAAGTCTCATAGCATGAACTAGTCATATAAAAAATATATGTAACAGATTTGTTTCTTAACTTAGTTACACTTACTAGTTTATTCGAAAAAATATAATATCGTTTAAGATCCAACCTCATTTCCCCAAAACGAATGGAACATATGTTCAAGTATAATATATGAGAACTGTTACAACTACGTAATTGTTACTTTGCGTTTTACACGAAACGCGACTTAAGGAACGTGTTATTTTTCTATACGTGTAACAGCCTGATGTGGCATTAAGATATACCTAATGACTTGCCACACACTGTTTAACTTAACGACTTGGCAGAGTAACACTCGTTACTTGTCTACACGTTCTAGTACATTCAGAAGGACAAGGCTTTCATTGTTTTAGTGGGTACGGCAATTTCCTTTAAGCACTATCCGCTTCTCGAAATGGACTAGTGCGCAACTAAAGTTCAGGGCTCAAGCTACATCTGCAATTCCAAACGCGTAAGAGCCAAGCGTTTGGACTTATCGATAACGATAAGTCAATCAGTTTTTTTTCCTATTTTCAACCCTCCTTCACAGTTGAAAGATTCATTCCCATTACAATCACACGTAAGGTAACCCTCATTGACTCACAGTCATGTATTTGTAAGTCTAAATGTGACAAATTATTCATTTTTATAATTATAATTATTATTTTTAAAACTCTTTAAACAGTCGTCAGAATAAGGGGAAGGGAGAAAGAGACTGGGCTAACGATATATATAATATTTATCCTATATTGGACTATAGAATATTTCAGCTGATAAATCAAACAAAAATTTGACAGCAAAAGGTGAAAGAAAACACTGCTGGCTCAGTACGTTCTGTCAAATGTTCGGACTGGCAACTGTCCAACTATTCAATTCTGTCGCAAATACAAATCAGGACAGTATGGTTGATGGCCAACGAATAAGGCACATTCAATATTGTTTTTAAGCAAATATCTCAGACTAACCCATACTAAAAGGATCATAATATTAGGTAGCGACATGAAGGTATTCTGAAA
>JBAIZL010000004.1:79399148-79426648 GCA_036971475.1 Prosapia bicincta | reverse complement strand
ACATGATAGTTATATGCATACATAACTTTGAATACATAACATACATACATACATATGTGTTAATATATATATATATATATATATATATATATATATATATATATATATATATATTTATATATTATAATACGTTATATAGCCTAACAAATCTTTTCTATAGAATAAAGGGGGGACTCTTGTATAGAATGAAACATTCATTCATACAGAACTAAAAGAACAGAATACAAATTCTACGTCCGCAAAGTAGTAAGCAAAAAATAAAACAAACTATTGTAATAGAAAGATTAGATAAGATAATGTATTTTTAAAACTACAACAGATTAATGAGAAATGACCTAATTTGTTTTTAATATTATTTATAAAATGGGATAGGCCTATACGTATATGCACCTTTTTATTGCTGTATATGATTAATCAACAACTTTTAAGACCAACCCTACCATGATGTCTTAGCCTGCCCTAATCCTACTTTGTATGCGCAATTCCGTTTTATTCTTCATAAGCAATAACTCTCTACTTATTTATATCCTAAAAACTACAATAAGGAAACATCTTTTATTTATGTTTGTATTAGTATAATTAAATGTATGTGTGCTATTTAACCTACAGTTGGACTGCAGTTAAAAGTTTTCCACTTCAGCAATCGTTTAGTTTACTTTAGGGCTCTTTTATAACTAAACCTATTCTAAGTGGATAGTTTACAGCTATATAAGAGTCTGAAGAATGCACTTAACAATTAAACTTGAACATGTTAGAAATAAGAGAGGGAAAAGTCGAAAGGGAAAACTAATGTAACCTAACAAAATAATTCTTTAATTTATTGCACATAGAACTATGTTGAAATTGTTTTCATTATAACAGAATGACTGTTGGAAATCTGTTAGAAATGAACATATTTTAAATCGTGAAGATTTCAGAAAAAGCCTCAGAACGAGAGAAAGCCTTAGATGAACACATGCTCTCAGTGGAAAGCAGAAATAAAACACTATTTTAAAATAAAAATAAGATTAGACAACTGTTAAAAATAAAAAACACAATTATTATAATACCATAAACCAAATTATGCTACACTTAATTATAGGTAACAATTGTTTTTTTTCTTTCTAATATACAGTAAATTTCTCAGTAACGAGCTGTCGCATCCCGTCGACTATGAACGTGTCTGTACTGTTCAATGCCGTCTCTAGTTAGGCGACTCGAGAATTGCCTTGTTGTCACAATTTCCTTCATTACATAGCTATGGGCTTTTGCAGTAAAATAATATTCAACCAAAATGAGCAGGTCTGTATTCTACGTGAATCAAATTCAGCTAAAGAGATTTTAAATAGTTCAAACGAAAGCAGCGAAAGTAAAAACTTTTCTAGGTATTTTAAAATTATGTAATTAAAATCATCTATAATACAATTTTATATAAATTCTGTGTAAAATAATTTAAATCCAGAAACTTTAATTCCTGGAAAAAGAGAGAACCGAGCTGAATCTGTAGAAAAATACACCAAATGTCGCATTGCAACAATACAATGCTTTCTATATCGAATGAAAAATCAAGACGGTAGATTAGATTACGTTTGTAACAGATTCAGACGTTTCATTTAGCTTTCATGACGTTTTAATCTTTAGATAAAACAGTGAAAAGTTTTGTTCTTCAAAAATGTTGAATTAATAACGTATCTGTTTAACATAACGTAATATTTAAACCTCAGTCTATAAAAACATGACACGTAAAGGATTTTATTACATTAACTTCATTAGTGATTATTTATCACGTATAATTTTTAAACAGTGCTTGTAGATAATTTAACTTTGTTAAGAGAATGGTATAAAATAAACCTACAATAGGCACCAGAAACTTTAAAGTAATTAAATTTTAAAAAAATAGACAAAATAAACAAAACAAAAAATCTTTTTATTAAACAAAGATATTAATATTGCGAAAAATATATTAATTACTAAAACATATTTAGAAAACAAATATAAATTTATTAAATAATAACAAAGTCATTTTTAATCAAAGTAGAGTAGTAAAATGTCAATAAATGCCAATTAATCTAAGTAGTTTTAGACCTATTATTTATAGTAGGTTGGCAGTATACTACCTGCCGATCACTAATTAAAATAATGTACTTTGTATGAATGCCTAATAGCATTTTATACTAAATTGTTATACAGATAGTGGAACACTGTAATAAGATACCAGAGTTGAAATGCCATTTCAATTTGCAAATGAACAAAATGATGATATAGTTTCCAGATATAGAATGAGCAATGTGGATGCTGCTCAACGTAAACATCAGAAAAGATTTCCCGAAAGGTGGATTCTGAATGCGAAAACATTTTTTACTGTGTCTGAACGAATGGGTCATTTCCAACACGTTCGTTTTCTGTTGAACCATCGAATCTATAAAGATTCAGCATATTGAAAGTAGCCTAGCCATAAGAGCGAAACTAATTGTGTGCCCCACTGGTTATCACAAATAGTAAATCAATAATTTGAATAATTACTTTTTTTAATTTGCATATTTTTATTACCCGACTAATTAACATCATTCTCTACAGAAATGAACACTTTACAAGTTTTTTCACAAATTGTACGTTGTACAAGTTGATCATTAATGGAGGCTAACCTCAAACCTAAACGTAAAATGTGTTTTTCGAGACCATGGTTTCTGAATTCTTAAACATTACTGTATTTACATTTCTGGGATATGTTTTATTCCATTTCTCAGTTCGTTTGACATAAAATTTACAAACTTTTACACATCAATCAAAGCCCCAAAAATTTTAATATTTTTAAATTTTAATGGAGGAACGAAAATCAAGATGCAATCTATCGTTAGCTCTAATTCATCAATAGAGCGATTCGAGATCTATGTTCTTGAACATTTTGCATTACTTTCCTATGGCAACAAGCTCTGAAAGTAAATATGTTTTTATCTTGTGAATCCCAACATACTTAAACCATTTTAATTAAGTTTGTATTCAAGTTCCTGTATGCTTTTTAGCTTTCAGCTACATTCAGCTTGTGAAATTGAGTATCTAAATTCAATTCCCTTTCTTGAACACTTTATGATACGGATCTATCTTGACCTCCTAGATCATGTTAATGGTATAACAAGACATCAAATCATTATTAACAATAATAATATCATCATAGCTGTTATTATTATTATATTTATAGTATACTGCATTTATCATTTTCATTGGGTATTCAAAAACTGTGATATTATTTAAAAATCTGAAATAATAAAAAAAATAACCTGCATGAGAATCAATAAGTATTATTATTTCTTTTATATGTTTTAAATGTAAACTTTATTTCATGACGTCACATCAAAGCATTATGTTTGTCTATATCTCTATCTGTTGTCAATATTTTCCATTTTTAACATAATTTATATGAAATAAGACATAGGACGAGAAGAGTCGGATTCTACTTCTTTGAAAATGATTTACGTACAATTTATTTAGCTAATTGTGTAAAAAACTGAATATTTCTCACGGGAAAACGTCACTGATACAAGCTTGTTTATTAATTAACGCCTTTAGTTTTCCCTTGCCACTAAACGTCGAACCAACGGACAGTAAAAATGGATGTCACATTGGTTATTAACAACAATTTGCATTTAATTTGATGAAACACGTTTTGCAAACTAAATCCATGTTGCGTTGCAAACTGTTGGATATACAATGCACTCAGTATTAAATGATCATTAGATATCCAATTATCGTATTTATAGGCTGTGTAATTACCAAAGATATTAATAATGGTATTAATAATAAATATACTTTTGAAAAACATATGCATCCACTGGTAATAAGGTATTAAAGTCTCTTCTACCTGCTGATTATTTACCCATTGATGACAAACTATTAAAGTCTTTTCTAACTGCTGATGATTTACCCACTGATGACAAAGTATTAAAGTCTCTTCTACCTGCTGATGATTTACCCACTGATGACAAAGTATTAAAGTCTCTTCTACCTGCTGATGATTTACCCACTGATGACAAAGTATTAAAGTCTCTTCTAACTGCTGATGATTTACCCACTGATAACAAAGTATTAAAGTCTCCTCTAACTGCTGATGATAGGTTTATTATGCATGAATGTTAATACACACTAAATCAAATATACGTACGACACTGTCTTTGATAACTTATACAGTAAAACACTGTCTTGAACTTGAAGTATTTTAAGAAGTTATGGTGCGGACCTTTGGAAAAGGTTTTCATCTCCTAATACGAAAGTATTCGAACATCGTAATTCTCTTGTAGTAACGATTTTATTAAAAGTGGAAATAATCTATGTTGTAGAAACGTAACATTTAAAATTATCACTGCTAGAAGTACAGACTCTTCGATAACGACAGAAATGATTATTCAATGAGATATTTCTGTGTAAAATATCAGACGCACGGTAAAATATGGTGAACATAGAGCTAGAATGTTAAACTTCCATTGAACCAGAAGAAAGAGTACTCAGGAAGAGCTTGCAGGCAATGAATACCTATGTGGGTTCTTCAGCTTACTACTTACAAAGAAGATGAAGCTTTCTACTCAGTCTTGCTGATTTCAATATCCATCTATTTTCTCCTTTTCCTTAGTTTGCCTTTTACTCAGATTATGTTTTCTATCTCATACATCACTCATCAATTCTCTCTACCTCTATTACCTCTACCTCGTATACAGTTACTACTTCAGTTTTGATATTTCTGACTTACTCTTTGGCTTTTCACTTAAGCTTCCGCCCTTCCGCTCACCTTTACATTTCCATCTTTGTTCAGTTGTCCTACCGTCTACAAACCTCTTATCTGACAGCAGATTTACTTCGGATATGTAACTTTGCCTTCGCGATCGATAATTTTCTATTTACATTACCCGAAGATCATTATGTTTCTTTCAAACTCCTATAGCTTGTGAGGCGAGTAATGAATTTCTCTTGGGAACGGCAGGGACAAAGAGAATGTTGTCGCATGCGCAGAAAATTGTTCGGACCAACAAAACTCTAAGTTAGTTTTATATCTCAGTGCGTGACGTTTGTATTCTGGCCTTTCCAAAAACATTTTAGTGTTGTGAAGGTTTTTTTTTAGGATGACTTAGCTACTATTGTCACAGAACACGTCACTAAGTAAGTCGACGACTTAAATGTAATCCGATAAAATTCATGAATTTCATATAAGCAAGAGTGAAAGACCGACTTTCGGAGGAATACTACGTGTAAGAATAGAAAAAAACAATAATATTAACAAAATAAGTATATGGTATGTCCGTAAGGTAGTTGACAAATTAGGTTTCCGCTGAAAAAAAAACAGAATACAACAGAAAATTACTTATCCAAAAAACTATATCCGTAATTTAAGGTTCAACTACTTGTTGGTCATTCCTAATTCCAACTACCCTCCATATATCACGGATAATAAATAACGGGAATCCCAACAATCTTTTATTAACCCCAGGTATACCTCGATTTCAAGGCAATCGTCCTCAAAGCCAAAAAAACATTTTTTTAAAAATACTCTGGTTAGAGGATACTGTATGTATCACACATTCAATTTGTTCCAAAATAAAATACCAATTGAAGCCTATCATAAACGCGTCAACTATTATAGTTAATAACGTGGCTGTTATAGGCTAAAGGTTTTTGTATTCAACATATTTGTATAGATATATATAAATGCAATATTTTAAGAAGGTAAAATTGTAATAGGTTTATTGTAATTCAAAAGTTAAAATATTCGTTTCATAGACCATAGAGAATTCCGTTAAATACTCAAACAAAGCCTTTAATACAGTGTGTAACTTGGAGAAGGGACATTGTTTATTAAAAAGCTTTCTAAGGTCATGTTTACATTCTATTCTCAATTGAAGTGCCGCAAATTGTAGATTAATTTAAGACTCCAAACACAAAATGTCGCTGCACTTTAAAAACTCACAACGCGACGCAACGAACAGAATCGCACGTCTAAAGGCATTTCACTATTTATCACGCGTCGTGACGCTGTTCTCATTATTCCGTGCATGAGATGCGGATTTGAGATTTTTCAGCCTGCCTGCACTACGTGTCCCTACTTACCAATAGCATGTCTCGTTACCACTAAATCGTATCTAAGGGTAAGTCTGCTGCAAAGAAATATTTAAAGGGCCCTGTCTGGGTGTGAGACAATGCCCCAGAAGTCGGCAAACAATTATAAATTAGGCTGATATTTCTTTGACAGATTAGAACATTTATCGGTTTGATATTTTTGCTGATTGGAATGTTTTAGTTGTCTAGTTTCACACCTGTTATTAATTTTGTATCTATTTTATACTAAGCCCCAATATAGCTTCATTTTTTTAAAACCTCTATATAGCAAATATCCGGTTTGGATGGATTGTATTACAAATAAAATAAAATCTAGCATAGATTTATTGTTACCTAGATACGTGAAGTGACCGACATCACTTCACGCATGAACTGATTATCTCGTTTATTATTAGTAAATTTTATTTTTGTAAAGAGTAAATCTATCTTAAACGTATATTTTTTAGCTATACGGTAACATAGGTGTATTGTAATGTAGTATACCGCAGTGACCTGTTCTATAAGAAAACCTTGATATTATAAGGTTTCGTGTGTTTTATAAGGTGAAGAGAAATTTGACTTCACTTCTAAAAGAAGAGAAAACGTTTAAATTTCAAAAATGTTACGAGGCCGACGAATAAACATTATTAAACGGTCATTTTGTTTGTCATTACAAATAAGAGCTCGGTTTTCGCTCGTTGTCTTAAGGAATCTCAATATTTTAATGCGCGAAAACTTTAATTTCTTGAGTAAATAACTATCGAAAATATTACATTTCAAAAGGAAAGTATATTAAAAATTCATGTTCCAAAAAAGGTTTTTGAAATATTTCGAAAACCATATCTTCGGAAAAACCAACAGTAAATGTGTTTTTGCACAAATTATTGATGGCAATTGATTTCTGCCTACTACCTCACACTCGTTACTTTTTTCATCCAGACCGTTTAGGGGTAGCGCTATAGGTTTATAAACACGGTTTTAGGAGTTGACTGAGTCTCTAATAGTCGACAACAATAAAACACTACCGTCAGCAGATTTGTCGAGCTAACGTTTTCCCTTTACATACGGGCCTTTAACCAATGTTATTTAACGAGCGGCAACATTTTTAGCGTTAGCGAGGCCGTAAAGAGCGGTTTCAAATTCCGTTTGTAGATCGTAAATAGTAACTTTAGGTAAACGGAATGTGTTTCGTATAAATTTAAATTAAAGTTGAAAAGCATTTGACTGCAAAACATTCATTATTGTTTTAACACGTAAAGAATTTTTTTTATGATAGACATTATTTGTTTATAGTTTAGTTCATAAAGTATATAGAAGCTCCTTCATTTTGACGCTACAGTGAAGTATAAACTGTTGACCTACTGCAGCTGATTAGAGCGCTCCAGGCTAAAGATTACATTTTACGTTCATTATACTCCAACCTACTACATTGCTATTCACATTGTGTCTGACAACAAAATTCACTTTGCCAACAAGTTATCACTAAGTTTCGCTTTTGATTACATCAGCCATAAAAGCATCATATTTTAACTTTATTCGCCCTGTAAGAAGAAGACAAACGGTTGTAATGTTGGTATTATGCGAATATCGTTTGCTATATAGAGAGACTGTATTGTATTCATTTAAATGGAAGAGTGCACTTGAGTAGTATTTTTATCGACATTGCTGTCGCATGTTCATTGGAGCAGAAATAACAACGGTACGTCCATGACAACATGACCAATACAAACCTATCCTGGTTTTCCCGCATAGTTCGTAGTTATTTCCCGCTTGCGCTAATGTCATGGGCTTTCCTTATTTCCACTGTTACTTGTCACGAGTAGTCAGAGAGTTTTGAAGGCTACTAGCGCGATATGAATGCCTAAAAGAATACGACGGCATGAACGGTGACTAGTAGAGTAGAGATTGTCCTAAATCATCACCTTATGTAGGTAATGAAGGAGGTTTTGTTAAAAGAGCTTCATTTAAGTATCTGTTCTTTGGGGCTTAAAAATAATTTTCAATGATTAAAACTATACTAGAGTTTATAACAAAAGAAAATGGTAGATAGAGAAAACATCATTACAATAGATATTAATTTACAAAATGATTTGGAACGAACCTGACTAAACATCAAGGCAGGTTGCGGTTCTATCTCTGAACGAAGTACAGTAATGGCAGTGTGAGATTTGTTTTGATTCATAAAATCATTGGCTTTATTACATTAACTTTTCTCAAAACATGAATTAAAAGCAGAATAGAAAATATTGTAAATAAAGATTCACAACTGCGACTAATATGATTAATTTATCTACCACATGAGTATGATGGAAGTACGTGAACGATTTTTAACCAATATTATTAAATGCAGCATTTAGAAAATTAGACACTACACTTTAGTGTTAAGTAGAATAGGAATGGGTCTGTGGCAGGGTAGGGATGTGGTGTTGACAGTTCGAATCTCCGCGCGCCATCGCCAGCGGCGAACGAAACAAGCTACAGCAGTAGTAAATTATTCCACCACAGCTACTATGAAACTGAGCGACGAACGGAAGTTTAATGTCGAATTGGCAACAAGGCTCACCCAAGCAGCAATGAGTGAACTTCCAATTGGCTCAGATGGCGAAATCCCCCTGTCCCTCTGGTCAATTTCACATACGTAGAATACTATTCTGTTTTAAATCAAACTATAATCGTATTAATGTATACTGTGTTACTAATAGTACACTTCTAAGTTGCACAAGCAAGAATTCCAGGGGTCATGACATTTCGGTTGATAGCTTATACCTTAAAAGAAATTTTGAAAATTATATACCATTATAACGATTAAAATTAGATATACGCTGACAAAACCAAGTGAATTAAATTTACTCTTAATTTATTTAAATTAAGGTACATTCAAACTTTCAAAATACGAATACTGAAAGAACAGTAAATTTAGTTAAAGAACATTAGTCTGACATTTAGTTAGACATTAAATTTATAAGGTGACATTTATTTAAGAGATCCACGTTAATGCTTGCAAGAAATATAAAGGCAAACTCTAAATTCTAATGCTTACAAACTACAATTTAAAATAAAAATTGAGTCTATAAGACTGCTTTAAAGGCTCGTTAAAAACGTCAAGCTCTGTTACCGGATTTTGTTTCAAGGATTTAAACCATGGCAAGGATATTTAGTCACACTTCGTTACGTTTCCGAAATAGACCGTCATCATTAAGGAACTTAAGTACATCGATGTATTCTACAGACATTGTAGAACATAATTTTACAACTACTCTAGAGAACCTATTTATTAACAGCTTTCCGTGTGCTGACATCTCGTAATAAAGTGAAAACTATCTTGCAGTTATATTACTTTGAATTTCCGTACGATAGAGTAAATAGTATAATATCTCTTAGAAAATTGATCATTCTAAAATAATTCTCTGTCCGATATATCTGAACGTCACTCACAAAACACTTCTTAAGCGACTCTGACTGTATATACTGTAGACTACTGTAACTGTTTATAGTGTATAGCCTATATTCTAACTCATCTATAGTTTTACAACCATCCAGGCGATCGTATGAAAAAAGAGTGAAATATTAAACAATTCTAAAATCAACATAAATAAAATAAATCGTACTTCGTAGATTTCATTTAAGTTTTGAAAATGGAGTTCCTCCAAAACGCGTCAACACAGAAGAATATTATAAGGTTAGGTTTGGCAGAAAACTGTACTCACATATATAGAAATACTCTTAACAGAAATTAGTATAATAATTATATATATCGCAATTTGTATTCTTGTGTATTAATAAAGAACTAAGTCAAAATACAAATACAAGAATTATAATTGAATTTACAACTCAATATATATATATATATATATATAGAGAGAGAGAGAGAGAGAGAGAGAGATAGTGTGTGAAAGACAAGTAGAAGAAAAGACAATAAAAGGAACGACAAGTAGAAGAAAAAACAATAGAAGTGAAAGGGAAGCAGAAGAAATGATATTAAAAGTGAAGGACTAGTATAAGAAAGTACAATAAAAGCGAAACTTTCAGTAATAATTTCACACAAATCATTACCAATTTTAAATTGTAAAAGAATATCATAAACGTAGATAATGGGCTAATTTTTCGGTTTCGTGTCAAACGCAAAGCGTGGATTAACGTTGGATCTGTAATTATAATTGTTTCTTTGGTGTTTATATTGCTAAATTACACTGTGTTTGATGTGATTACATTGCTAATAAAATTAGGTACTTAGTGGAACAAAGTGGATTTATATTGTAATACAATACGGGGAATAATGGAATATTGAATTTACGGTGTTTAATGAAGTGTGTTGTTATTAAAATGAATTTCTTTATTAATGTAAGGTAAAATACAGTGGAAAGAGAGATGGTTTTCAAAGAATTAAAGTGTCGGTAAAAGGTATTTAGACATCCCAGAGACTGCAACGTAATCCCATCGCTACTACAGGCGATACCAGCATAAATTTAGTCTAGTAGTCTCAAATTATAGAATACAGACCAGAAAAAATGAGATATAGGAACCAGTAATTTATTTTTTAATTCATGGGCAACCAATCACGAATTCTGAAAAGGAATTCCAAACAAAAGAAATTTAATTAATATTACTATTTATTAGGAATATACTGTGGTTGAATTTAATAATAAACACACAAAAACCTCTTAACCACAAACTTTCTTTAATTTACCCTAATGTACATTTCAGTTACAAAGTAACCATCCTCAGAGGGATAACATACAAAGACTCAAGACAGTCTTTGTATGTTATCCCTCTGAGGATGGTTACTTTGTAACTGAAATGTACATTAGGGTAAATTAAAGAAAGTTTGTGGTTAAGAGGTTTTTGTGTATTTATTAATTTAATTATTAACCTAATAAACTAATATACGTTCAATGGCTTTCAAGAACGACGAGTATATGTTAAACAAAGGTAATATGGTAAAAAAATATTGTAGACAAAAATAATACAATACACAAAACAAACATTGTAGAAAATACAATCGAAAAAAATGTGCTGAACCAAAAGAATATAGTAAACAAAAACAATACCGTAAAATATCCTTAGAAAAACTCAAGATATTAAACAGCAATAATAAAAAAAACAAAGCTATATGGAAAAAGTACCGTTTTAAAAAATAAAATCATATATAAAACATCTTCTACAGTAAAACAATATGGTGAACGAACATAGTTTACAAACACAATATATATGTAACCATAATTTAAAATAATATGGTTAACACAAATATGATAAAATATAATATCGCTAACAATAATAATGTTGTAAAAGATGATAATATCGTGTTAAAAATAGAATCTTAAATAAAACATATTAAAAAAAATAAACATATTTCCATGGAAAATATGGTGAACAGAAACATTGTAAACCAAAATAATATAGACTTAAAAAATAAAGTATTAAAATATCGTGATAAGTACCGTCACAATGTCTTTAAAAATGGTATAATCAAAAAGAAATACCCATAATAACAAATATCATAGACAAAAATACTTGGTAAATAAAACAAGGTTTAAAATAATATTATAAACAACAACAATTCCATAAATAAAAGAAATATCTTTAACAAAATCAATCCATATCCATGAAAATGTTCTAATAAAAAATAATCTGCTAAATAAAAATCGTAAAATATCAATAAAAACAATATTATTATTTTTTAATATCATTGTATTAATATATTATAGTATTGTTGATACCATTTACAACATTAATATATTAAAAAAGATATTATGCAATGGACACAATTTTACTTCTTCATTTCCATTCACGTTCTTTCTTCTACAGACCTTTCTATTCAGCTTCTTCTATTCATTCTATTTTCGTTCTTAGTTCTTCACTTACACAATCCCTTGTTTTGGTTTTGCTAAAGTCCTGAATGAGTTATCACTCCATTTCCCGTTCTCTCACATGGCAACTACATTTTCTCCCTTAACGTGTTACTTACAGACATATTTTCATTACACAAACAGTTTTTTTATTCTTCTGTAACTGTTTTTTAACCCTTATTTATTTAATACAGTCATCAGTGCTGATGCTGCACCAGGGTGACAGTGACTGAACGAGATGCATAAGTGCTAGCCTCAGGAGCTAACTGACTCCACAATACAGGCTTTTTATTATATTTGTATCTTAGTAAAGATATTTACACAGATTAATGAACATGAGGCAAGGTGTGCTGCGTCCTTTATGCAAACACATAAAATTAACATCATTTCGTAAAATTAAAAATTAACTATTTTCACTTAACTGTCTTGTACATTACTGCGATGTAAAACCAATTCCATTGTACAATTTGATTCGCTAGGGCGTGAAATTCATTCTGCAAGGGCATATTAAAACACGTTTTAATTTTAACGGAATTGCCATGTTTGTAAAATATGATGTCTATGTATTTCATGCGGAAAATTTAATGCAAGAGTTGGAAATGTAATGTTCTAAAGCTTTATCTGGAAATGTAATGTTCTAAAGCTTTATCTGGAAATATGTTACAAAGGAGGGAGGAAACATGTTGAGAGGTTCATCTGTTGGTAGCAGTAAATTGGCAATGAAGCTTAGCCAACTGGAAGGTGCAATGTGCTAATGATGTATTTCAGAATTTATTTGATTTAGTGCTAAATATTCAAGCTGTAAACAGTAACAAGTGTTGAAAGCACAAACTACGCTGCCAATGGTAATTTAAAGAAGTAACACATCACGTATAGTTTGGAATACGTATTTAAAACGCATTGCCGCGGAAGACAGGTCTAGTTCAAGTGGTATCAATAAAAGTGAAAATTGTCTTATATTTTTCTTACAAATTTATGTCCTACCGTAAACCGTTTGTAGATTCCCCCAATCCTACAAACACAGTCCTATAACTTTGACTGAGATAATAAAGTCTGTATGGGCATATAAAGGGAACACACTAAAGTCATGGTTCTCCTTTATCTGCTATCACTAGGAGATGCGTGAACTTTACTATTCCCAATAGCACATAATTATTTCCATATCGTTATTGAATGACCGGATGTAGAAATAAACATCATAAGAGTAAGAAAGGAGAATAGGTCTGTATGAGAAATATGTCACAACATACAGTAGGCTACTTGGGCCAAGATAAATATGTTACAACATACAGTAGGCTACTTGGGCCAAGATAAATATCTTACAACATACAGTAGGCTACTTGGGCCAAGATAAATATCTTACAACATACAGTAGGCTACTTGGGCCAAGATAAATATGTTACAACATACAGTAGGCTACTTGGGCCAAGATGTTTGTTCGCCGCCTTTTACTAGTTATACGTATGCCCTAACTTAATCGCACCTAAATGCACATAAAATCACAAGATGTTAAAGTGGTAAACAAGCATTGGAATTTCATGGCGAAACCTTTATTAACCTGACCAAGACCAGTTCTGTTTCAAGGATATGACCTTACCACTCGTGCCATGATTCTTCTCCTTCCCTTATTTTTGCATTGTGTTTTCAGTAAAGCTCTTGTATATGACGTAAAATCTCTCACTTTATACGCCCACTTAACTATCTATTCACCTTTTCTAAGACAAGGTTATGTTATTTCGTAGTCATGCCAAGATCTCTGCGCCGTAAAATGTTACAAAGTCATTAAGTTGAATCCATCTGTGCTCCAGCATACCTTTTGGTTCCTGTCCACGATAGCCACCCTGTTTAAAAGTAGGCCGTGAAATAGTCATTACCAATCATCAGGTTAAATCATACAACTTCCTTTCTTCTTCGTCTTTCTATTAAAATCACCAGAGCAATTTTTTGATAGTTAAGTCAATCTAAGATTAATAATAGTAATAACGGTAACAAAATTTCTTCTTAATAGTAGGCCACCGTAGCAGTTTTTGTTGTTCTGATGATGGCTGCTTTGCAACTTAAATGGCCCAATGTCGATAGACACTACTATTGTTAAGAGTTCTTTTTCTGTTTATCAAATTTAGCCATAATAAATAATAAAATCTTATTATTAAATAATAATGATTAATAACATCTAAAAAAAAATATCAGAACATAATTCAAATTTTTATAAATAGTATTTGGACAATAAAAAATACTTAAAGACTGTATCATTCATCGTGTCTCATTTTAAAAGACCGCAACGTAAATAATTCCTCTTTAGTGCCAAGTCACACCACCATCGTCCAAATTAAGCTTTATTCCTGTTTAATTAATCCCCGAGATTACACAGGGCGCTTTATTAGGGCGACGGGAGTCTGGTTTTCGGAGCTCATTATTCCCGAGTATTTAAAACCCTTTTACACACTTTTCCCAGTTTGCCGCTGTCATAATTTATTCACTTTATCTACGACTTGCTTGACGCGCGTCACGGCTAAACGGTAAACTGCCTTCATAACGCTTCCAGCGCTCGTAAAGAAAATGGACGGATAACGCTACAGATTTGAAGCATTTTAATGCAAAGTAAAAACGTTTTATGCCTAATATTTAACGAACAAAGTAGACATATAATGCATATGCTTAGTATAACGCTACTCATTGTTTAAAAAGTAAACAACTTTCAAAGTAAAGTACACACTGTTTTCAATAGCTTGTTTAAAATGTATATGTAAATTCACAGATGAGTAGACTTTATTCAGAACATCTCCTTTTTAAATTTGTTCCATGTTTCACAATAAACAGACTGTACCAGAATTTTCTCTATTTATGTTTCTAGAACTATATTAATATTATATATAAAGTATCAGATTTCCTTGTTATCTTAAAGTATTGATATATCTCGTTCTGTTGAAGTTTGTTTAAGCAATAAAACAAAATAATTCGTATCAAATAATAAGTATACTTCAAGTCTATATAAAATATATTGACAAAGAAAATAAAATGTAAAATAATTGTATTCAATCTTCACTTGAACTACTACTAGTTTTAAACCCAATTTGATATATTACACTTCCCTGCACTTACTTTTTCGATTATTGAGGACGGCATCTCGGTTTCAGGAGGTGCATTCTATTATCAATTCAAAACGTATTTATTTATCACAATGTATCATGTGTAAACAATGGGATACATCTCCCGAAACGGTCGTCTTTAATAATCAAAACATTAAATCCTACCTCAGCCAAGTGTAACATGTAAATATATGTTCACGTGTTTTAGTTTAAATAAAATGTATTTACATAGAAAATATCGCTTTTTGCACAAAAAAAGATTTTTATCGTGTTGACCTGCGGTTTCTTGTCGTTCATACAAATGCTTTCATTATTTTTTCTTATTTTCCTCATCACTTGTCACTTTTTTAACAGTTCTCTCTTTCCTAAAAACTCTGCAATTGAATTTTGTCTGAGTATTTAGTCTGAAAACGTTACACAATTACCACCTCTAGAACAAATAGGTTTGTTCTTACTAAGAAATTAATCACAGATCTCTTGACCAATATTTTTTAATTCATCTATGCTCTGTAAATATAGCAATCTTTTTTCTTAACTTGTTCATTGCCGTTTACAATTGACGTAGCGAAATCTATGATTGTGACTTCTATACCATCATTTTTCTAGACCTTTTTCGTTCAACCCATGTTTCTTCTTATTCAGAATATTCCTGTTCAACACGCTGCAACTTGAGGTCTCTAATATTGAATAGGGATCAATAAGTCTTACCTAACTCCAACTACCCATCTTTGTCCTTCTTTTTTCCAGGTCAGTTTACCAGGGGGTAGACCTCCTAATAACCCCAATTGGACCAGTTCTACTTCTAAGCTTATATTATCGACAAGGTGGCCAATATGTGTCTACCTTAAACCTATTTATATTCAGACATTTTTTCTATCGTTCTTAGCCACTCAATGATCGCCCTAAAACTAAGAAAGGTTTTTCTGATTTTTGATAGTTTGCAGTTAAGGTTTAATACTTACCATAAGAGATTCACAGATACACATTTTATAGTAACTGAGTACCTCTATGCAAACTTATTGTCTTATTTTTTTTTTGCCAGACAATCTCTTTTCATCAATTATCCTTTTAAAAAAATCACCCTGTCTACTAATTAATTGGAATAATTTACTGTGGATAAATAAAAATAAATAATACTCGAAAACCTCTAACCACAAATATTTTTATTGTAACCTTATGTTCATTTCGTGTTACCAAGTAACTATGCCTCTATGAATGGTTACTTGGTAGCTGAAATGAACATCAGGTAAAAATATTTGTGGTTAAAGGTTTTGGAATATTATTTATTATTCTGTCGAGTTCAAATGTCTCGTAAATAATTTGAACATTTATTTATTTATTTATTTTTGTCTAATTAGTATGTTTATGGAATAGCGCTCAAAAAAAATAATTATCTGAATAAAATTGATGACATATTTGTGGTTAACGAACAGATAGAAAGAAAAAGTGTTTATATAATTTTACTTTTTAAAACCCAGTAACATCTGGCGTATACTTTCATTGCTATATTATAATCATTAGTGTTGACGCACGGTTAAGTCAAACATGTGGGAAGGAACGCGGAGTTTAACAATAATGTGGGAACAATACCGCGTCATCAGTGAATCTCAAGCACTTTATTCTTCTTCCTCATGCTGCCACCCTTCGCCCCTATTATTTCCTTGCTCACCACAGAACCTCTCTCTACACCTCCAGTGATCACTATTGCGTGAAAGTTAACAATATAATTTCTCTACACCTCCAGTCATCACTATTGCGTGAAAGTTAACAATATAATTTCTCTACACCTCCAGTCATCACTATTGCGTGAAAGTTAACAATATAATTTCTCTACACCTCCAGTCATCACTATTGCGTGAAAGTTAACAATATAATTTCTCTACACCTCCAGTCATCACTATTGCGTGAAAGTTAACAATATAATTTCTCTACACCTCCAGTCATCACTATTGCGTGAAAGTTAACAATATAATTTCTCTACACCTCCAGTCATCACTATTGCGTGAAAGTTAACAATATAATTTCTCTACACCTCCAGTCATCACTATTGCGTGAAAGTTAACAATATAATTTCTCTACACCTCCAGTCATCACTATTGCGTGAAAGTTAACAATATAATTTCTCTACACCTCCAGTCATCACTATTGCGTGAAAGTTAACAATATAATTTCTCTACACCTCCAGTCATCACTATTGCGTGAAAGTTAACAATATAATTTCTCTACTCCTCCGGTCATCACTATTGCGTGAAAGTTAACAATATAATTTCTCTACACCTCCAGTCATCACTATTGCGTGAAAGTTAACAATATAATTTCTCTACTCCTCCGGTCATCACTATTGCGTGAAAGTTAACAATATAATTTCTCTACACCTCCAGTCATCACTATTGCGTGAAAGTTAACAATATAATTTCTCTACACCTCCAGTCATCACTATTGCGTGAAAGTTAACAATATAATTTCTCTACACCTCCAGTCATCACTATTGCGTGAAAGTTAACAATATAATTTCTCTACACCTCCAGTCATCACTATTGCGTGAAAGTTAACAATATAATTTCTCTACACCTCCAGTCATCACTATTGCGTGAAAGTTAACAATATAATTTCTCTACACCTCCAGTCATCACTATTGCGTGAAAGTTAACAATATAATTTCTCTACACCTCCAGTCATCACTATTGCGTGAAAGTTAACAATATAACTTCTAAGTAAAATGGTTATCATAACAACATTCCACAACTCCATTAAGAAACATCTAGTGAATATAGGCCTTTCTGAGCAGTTTTCGAAAGTAAATTAAAGCAAAATAACTACTATATGTGTTAAAACTTGAAGATTATTTGATTCACTGAGTAAACATGAAAGATTAAGAGTAGAGAGAACCAAATATAGAAAACAAGAACAGTTGTTTAGCATTAACCGCCATGTTTGACTTTCGACAATCGTCGGGATAACTAGATAATCTGACGAAAACATGACCGTCTCATGTGACTCCAGTTCTGCTTTGACGGAACACGTGCTATGAGCGCCTAAAGAATCACTTCTTTCAGAAAGAACGTTAAATGATAACAAACAAGGGATTGAACGATTTTGGGAAGGAATTCGGTTATAATGGGAAACAATAAAGTGGTAAAATAGGCTGCTTTTGCCTAATATTAATCTAGATCTATCTAAACAACACATTCCTCGGCTATATTTTACCAGTAATAATAGTTATATTCTAATAGAAACAAGTTTAAAAACATGCTTCCTTTAAAAAAAAAATAATTTAACGCTGAAATTAATTTTTCTCTAAAAAATTAAGCCACTTGTTCTTTTGCTAATTCTTCATTAGCTTTTTGGGTAAAATAATTGTATACTAATTTATTTCTAGTTTACGTTGGTCAAGTGTTATTTCTTTTTGCATACGACTTACTAACGTCTTGAATTAATCACTAAAGTTAGGATGCTTTTAAAGAAATCTAACACCAAAACCTTTTTTATAATATATGTAATTAATTACAACGTTTCAATCATACAAGGGTTAAAACCCAATGACCTTCTTCCGGCCCCTAAAACAACACTGTAAAAATTCTATAATAATTAATAAACTAAATTTTAAATTTTGAAATTAACTTTAAAATGAAACTATCCGTAATTATATAAACTTTGTAAGATTGTAGTCATAAAAATGCAAATTAAAAACGTAGAGTAAACATATTTCAATGGAAACACAGTACACACAAGAACACATTAAACGAATCTAACAAAAACTCCTAAACGTACTAAAATGAAAAAGACGCTCAAGTCGTTGCAAGTATACTCTATACAAACACACAGACACAAATCAAACCCACTTCATTACATCTATAGATCCCTTATATTGGAGCTGCAGATGATCCGTGTCAGTGATAGAATTTAAAGTGCTTTCATAGAACTGGATATACGTCGTTTCAGAAAATAACCGTTTCCTATAATTTACTTCTTTATTTAAAATGTTTATATATTGTCAATTAATTTGGTGAATTTCCAATTTCGAATCTCTTTCAAGTTCCGAGTTGGGTTGAATATTTTCAGATAGGTTTCAAATTACATACAATGTAAAGAAATGTTTGGTCTTGAGCATTGTTAAAAGCGTCCTAGCCTTAAAAATGTGAGATGGCTTATTCGACGTACGCTTAATATAAGAATCCGCCTTGATTTCAACTTTTGTTAAATACTAACTTTACCTAGCATTTTTAGGAACCTATTATCACGAACACATCTTCTTACACGACATTTACTATAGTATTTTTAAGATATATGTTTATTTTGTTACTATAATGTCAAATTCAGTATTTTACAATGTTTTGTATACGAGATGAAAATGTATATAGTTTACCATCACTTCAAACAAATTAGGTTAGATTATTAATTATTAATTGATTACCACTTGTTATTATACAGTCATTACCCAAAAATGACCAGCGGCATTTTTATGGTCGTTAACTGTCCAATGTTAACCGTTAACAAGTAACAAAACTTAACTAAAGGAATGGACGTTAGTTCAACTCTTTCCTACACAAGCTTAGAATTCCTAAAGAAGTTCTTCAAGCCAGATCATGGCCTAGAATGTTCGTAGTAAACACTAATCCTTCGACACACTTTGCCACAAATACTTTCGGCGTTTCTTTCTTCAAATTAATTTCCGAATCTTCAAGTTCTTATAAGAGATGATTTATACAAACATCAAAGGTTTCCCTTTTAGTGATTTTAACGCCCGCACTTTTTTATAATCCTCTTGCGTAAACAAGTGCCTTATAACAGCTACTTGCTTCTTTCAGAATAAAATTACCGGCTCAACTTATTATTCCGCAAATTGAAAGATAATACAAGATTAGCATGTAAGTCTTGTGTTGCGGAAAGTCAATTTAAAGTTTCACGAATCCTTAGGTAAGTCGGATCAAATCATAACACGGTGCGGTGAAATCTAAACAGCGATGATAATCCTTTCGAAGTTTCTGGTATAATTGCCTTTTGCTCTTGACAGTCTCGCTGTACAACTTTATGCAGTACAAGATGAAAGAAATATTTGACGGTTGACAGCGCTCCAGCGGTTGTGATATATTTTTCTACAAAGCAGAGTTGTTAACAGACGACAACCTTGCGTTCCCTTCTGACATAGATATTTACTGGGATGATTTTTTACAATAGAAACTAAATTTAACCACGCAAAATAATCCGAGTAACTGAAATATTCTAATCAAAAGAATAATACCAAATGTTACGCCAAGATGAAGGTGTCCTATCCATAAAATAACAATTAGTTTAACCTTAGTAGTTGTTTCAACAAAATTTTCAGTGGTCGCCGTTACACATAATCGTTGCAAGTCCATATGAACTTTGATCTTCTGAAACTAAGAACATAATTAATTATTCTATTCTACGACTTAAACCTACATTTAATTCAATTTATCCTGTTTTTCATAAAGTAAAGTTGGTGTAGAGAATTACTTCTCCTTGACCCCGAGAGAAAACAAGTGTTTCAGTGACCTGCCCTGGAATTGTTTTGCCTTCCCCAATTCCAAACACCAAACCAGAGCGCTATCCTTAATTTATTATCATTATCTAAAGTTATCTTTAAACGTAAGTGTAGCTTCTATAATCTCTATAATCCGGATAGCTATTACTTACACCTAAAATAAGTGCCGTTATACTCACACAGTCTGTGTTCCTCCTCATCTCTAACTACCAGATCCGATCTTATTTCCACATTACATTTTCACTACCCTTACCTTTACAAAGTTATTCTACCACAATTCAAACCCCTTCTCTCAGCACTAAAAATATTTTTTTCTCTTGCTAAATCGTACCAATACTCACTATATCTATTTCACATCTATACCAACGATTGTTTTGTACATGTTAGCTAAACACATGCATCAATATAGCCTCAGACATTTCCCTAGCCTAACGGAACGTTCGAAAAACCGAAAACATTTAACAAACAATAGTAGTTAATTGGGGCAAAACAGTACACAGAAAATACGTTTTAGTTTTAAAAATTTTATAGCCAGATTTTTATATTTTTTGCTTTTATTATAAATGTGTATTATTTTGATATTTAATGATTATAGATTTGTAGAATACCTAAGAAACATTGACAGTCTAACAGTCAGTGGAACTGGCCGACAAAAATTAATAATTTAAAATATTTTAGTTAATAGTAGTTTTAATACAATCTAGTTATGGTAGTTAATAATTAAAAAAGTGTAGTTGATAGAAAACTTGTATTAATTGTTGAAACATTTACTGAATACAAATTGAATCTAACGAATATAACAGTAATCTGTTCCTAAAAGGTGTAGCCTAAGAAAGCTTTTATCTCAACAATTGGAATATATATATATATATATATATATATATATATATATATATATATATATATATATATATTTGTGTGTGTGTGTGTGTGTGTGTGTGTGTGTGTGTGTGTGTGTGTGTGTATCATTACCATTATATTATATTCTTATAGTAATATTTATGGAAATATATATATATAATTATTATAATAAATATATTATATTATTATAATTATATTATATAATAATATATTATATTTAATTAATTATAATTATAATTATAATTAATTTAATTATATTTAACTATATTTAATTATATTATAATTAATTATTATAATTATATTATTATAATAATATATTATATTATATTATATTATAAATTATTATATATATATATATATTATAATATATATATATATATATATATATATATATATATATATATATATAATTATTAGGTGATAAAAATATTTAGTAATAACTTTTTAACGTACAATAGATAAACATACCCTACGTGCTCTACAACGTAATCCGTAACATAAAATCAGTTGTTGTATAAAATCAACCTATTACTTTATTTAAGTTAAAAAATTAAGTGATTTTCGTAACACGTCTTATGGTGGAAGGAAGAGTGACGGGTGAGATGATTTCCCCCCATGGAAAACATACAGCAATGCCCAGCGATAAGAAGATAAGGCCTACGTATTTGAAAAATTAAACGTTTCTTACATACCTGAAACTAATTCTGCTGGGGCAGGATCCTACTGCGGGTTTTTCCAGCAATCTTCAGCTGTTGGCAGGAACTCTAGTAACTTCGATGGAGAAATATGTGCCGTCACTGAGGCGGCCAATAATATGGAGGCGCTAAACTTACAACCAAGCAGTGTTGTGTTTCTTATAGACTCACAGGCTGCAATCTCTGCCCTCAGCAACAACAAACCCACTGAAAGCCTGAATTCCTCAAACTGCCACAAGAAATTAGCCAACCTTATTAGCAGGAGCGTCAGCCTACAGTGGGCCCCCTGCCACGTGGGCCTTCCAGGAAACGAGAAGGCGGATGAAATGGCCAAAAAAGGATAAGAGAAGGAGCAACCTGAATCTCTCCAAACCCTTGAAGCAGTAAAATCCCAAATTGACTCTACCATATCCAGACTCACTAAGAACCTACTAAGAAACGCATCCTCAGGCAAAATATGGCAAACTTAGCGATCCCAGGCCACATACCTGGTCATCTGGAGAAAAGTGAAGCTGTTGCAAGGTCCGCCTGGAAACCGGTCACGACTATCTGCAGACTCACCTACACCGGCTTGGCATAGCCGAATCGTACGTGTGTCCACTCTGTTCCACGGACGTTATGGTGGCAAGTCCCCTGCCCCAAACTCAACCATGCTCTTGACGACATCACTGCTGAGTACTGGGAGGCTCGGCGTCAAATGGCCCAACTGCCACAGACGGGCGTTGGATAAAGTAAAGTAAGTATTTGAAAAAAAATCTGTTCAAACTATTTTACAAAAAAATCTATTAGATTATTTTAACTTTGTTATAATATAGTCAGTATAATAAATTACTAAAAATATCGATAGTAGGAGAGTTAAATCGTAGTGAAATCTAATATGGCTGCCCTTTGGTTAGGTTAGGAGCTGACGTAATCAGTCTAATGGAACAGGACGTTACGTCAGTTTATTATTATTAATATTATTAATACGTTTAAGAGTGATCAGTTAGTATGAATAATATCGATTAGAAAGGAAAGTAATGCATTGGAAATATAGCTTGTATAAAGTATGGGCTTGAAAACCCATAGATAAGATAGAGGTTACAGGGGCGGTTAGGATATCACTTCTACAAGGTTGTATTCTAGAAGTACACTCTCTCTATTCACACATCCTTCCGGAAGAAGATTGATTAGTAGATTTACTATAGGCGCCAGACGCAGTAATGTTATTTGTAATGTATTACACAATAAACAATTTAGAATTGTTAATTTAGAATTGTTGTTAATTTTAGAAAAATGTGTTTAAACGTTTTAATGGTTGGGCTTGGATTTTAATAGCAAAACTTATTATCCTGAAAATAGACTACAATCCAACATTTTTGACCTTCCAACAACCTTGCTACCATTTAAAAGATTTGAAAACGCGGATCAGTAGAAAGAAAAACTCTTATCTGCTCTAGTTATAAATTTTAAATTTAATTTTGTAATTGTAATATGTTCAACATGTACCTGACGAATTATATACAACATTGATTTCCAAAGACGTAACGAATGGCATGAAATGTTAGTAGAACGGCTAGTAGTGCAGTAACTCTAAAATATACCAGAATCACTTTAACATTAGTTTATGACTATCCGAACTTTAAATTTTGTAAATTTGTGAAAATTACTAAGACACAACGTTTTCGATCGCTATGTGGCGATATACATCAGTGTCTTCTGTTTTTAGATGTTGGATCAAGAAGTAACTGTTTTTAAGGCAGGTTTTCGATAGTATCAAAGAGTATGTGTGATTTGTATTGCTTGTTCGTTTAATATGTTTGTACTTTGTGTTTTTGTATATATATTATATGTGTTGATTATATATATATATATATATATATACAATTTAATACTAATTAAACGAATGTTCTTTTCTATTGCTTTCAAAATTTTCAAAAACCCTTTACATCGATATAGAAACGGCTTACTTACCGTCGAGTGAAGCAACGTTTTTAGTTTTGGTAGTAACTTACTGACAATGGCTTTGGAACAAGATAATGATACAGAATTGTCCAACGAAATCAGTCCAAAGCTTGCAATTATACATTGTCTGGTTAGTAATGTAGAGAAAGTCATCGAAAAAGTGTGACTAGATTGATTGTTAGATAATCGATTGTTACATTATTGTTCGTAACATTATCGCAACGATGCATATTGACTGTCTATTGTTGTCCAGTGCTTTGTTGCAAAACCCCTTATAATGCAATTACATAAATACATACTCGTTTAGTAAACAGTGAGTTTGTGAGTTTATTTTTACATTCTGCCATTGTAGTATAGATCAATTTGTAACATTACTTTGTACGCATATTATAACAAGCATTGTTATTATTTCAAATTACAGTTAAATATAAAAAGTTAAATATTTCTTTTAAAAGTCAATGCTATTAGGAGTAAGATGAACTGTTTTATATTGGGTATGTAAAGGCCTATTTTAGAAGGTACAATCTTTAAAAAATGTGGAGTGAAAAACCAGTTATTATTTTAAGGATCAGGTAGGTACATAAGATCAGATCTTCTTAAGCTCAGAAGACAGTGCCCGTGTGAGCTGTAGTTTTCCCTTACTCATAGATTTAGGGAGATAATTAAGTTCTCTATTCTATAAACCCTTACTATTCCTGCATTGTGTTGTAACCGATAGCCACTGGCTCTTAGCTCCAATAGAGAGTAGGTAGAAGCATGGATACTCCCCTTCCTATGTCCTAGACCAGGTGATTTTCTCTCCTCACCATAATCCTATAACCCTATAATCCTTTCTTATACAATATGGGTAATATTAGTAAAAACCTTCATTGTCTTAAAACCTTACAAAAATTTAAAATATACAGTTATTTGAGAGAAAACAATTTACTGAAAAATATATATTATTTTTGAAATTGTTACGCCATAAATTTTTATATTTGTTTAATTGTATCAATATTTTTAATATTGTAATTAATTATTGTAGATTCGTAGAGTATCTATAGAGTGTTCTGTCAAAGTATAAACTAAATATACAATTATATTATTCTGTCGTCATTATACCAAAAGCAAGACAGTAATTTGCTAAACAATTGCTGTGCGAAGGTACTAGAAAAGTTGAACGCATGGGGTAATCTAAAACACTGGGTGGGTGGATAGGTCAGGAAACTAATTTTAATAGGTCTAGGACAAATGTAACGAAGGTTAGAACAGAAAGTTATGTTATTTATTTAATTTTTTATTGTTATTGCGATCAACCGTTGCATTTATTATTGCCAACGAAGGATTGTAATAAGCAGGATTAAAACCCCTTAGTAAAGGATGTAAAGAACATCATATCTCCACTTATACAAAATAGCGTACCTCAACATCCTCTATCAATGCCTAAAGGAGTGTGTACGCGTCTCATGCCCTTGGAATATAGGTAAGGAGCGGTACATGGGGTTAGATAGTACTACAGAAAGTAGTGCTAATGTTATTCTACTGTTACTCGTAATAGGGGAATTTTATGGTATCTTATGGACAGGGTCGCTTTCCTGAAGTACACCTGAAGTAATAACTTGGGGAAACTGTAATTTATACCTCACATTTTTTACCTAAAAGTCTATCCTTAGTGCTATGTCGTAGCGAATACTTCTTAGCCTATGATTCGCCTCATTTGCTTAGTAGCCTACATTTCGAAGTCTATCCTCGTATTTAACACGTATTCCATACTTTATGGCCTACTCTCGTTAGACTATACTTCGCCGCCTAAGCTTAACACCTTATATTTCTTAGCCTATCCTTAGTACCATTACTTCGTACAATTTTTTTCGTAGTTTTTGCTTAGTAGTCTATATTTTGTAGTCCATCTGTAATCCCATTACCACGCACTCATTATCTTATAGTCTACTTTTCGTAGTCTATACTTCGTATCTTATACTCTTCAGCCTGTACTCTACAGCATATGGTTAGTAGCCTATTTTTCGTGCTCTATACTCAGTTCTTTTACTATGTACTTTATATTGTGTAGCCTCTACTTGGCAGCATATAAGTATAGTAGCCTATATTTACAGTATATACTTTAAAACATTACTACTCACTCTGTATTTTTTAGCCTCCAATTGGTAGCCTACACTTCGTATCCTCTACTTAGTAGCTTATACTTCGTAGCTTTTGCCTAGTAGCCTATATAGCGTAGTATACCTTTAGTGCTTTTCCTATGTACCATGTATTTTGTAGCGTACGCTTAGTAGCCTATACTTCGCTTCCTATGGAAACAGTAGCCTACACTTCGTATCCTCTACTTAGTAGCTTATACTTCGTAGCTTTTGCCTAGTAGCCTATATAGCGTAGCATACCTTTAGAGCTTTTCCTATGTACCATATATTTTGTGGCGTACGCTTAGTAGCCTATACTTCCCTTCCTATGGAAACAGTAGCCTACACTTCGTATGCTCTACTTAGTAGCTTATACTTCGTAGCTTTTGCCTAGTAGCATATATAGCGTAGTATACCTTTAGTGCTTTTTCTATGTACCATATATTTTGTAGCGTACGCTTAGTAGCCTATACTTCCCTTCCTATGGAAACAGTAGCCTACAGTTCGTAGTCTATCTTTAGTACCTCTACGGCGTGTTCTTTGTAGCCTACATTTCGAAACTTATATTTCTCAGCCAGTAGCTAACACTTCGAAATCCCTAGATCGGAGCCTTTAATTTTACAAGCTTTAGTGTAACCCGACCTATACTGGACTAGAAGAGGTAATAAGCAATCTACAGCCTGAAAACACGCAAAGCTCTATCTCTTTACGACGACGCCTAAACAATAATGAATCTTGTATTCGGGGGCTACGTAATGCTCTGATTTTACGTCCATTACGTGAGAGAAACGGACAAACCATTAACTCTGTCCCAGAGGTAGTTCCGGATTCTGCAAGATCAATGCATCCCAACACTCGAATCAAGTAGTGGAAACGCTTAGATAGGATTTACGATAAGATATAGATATTCTTACTGTTTCTACGTAGATTTGAATTTTTTTAGTAAATCACAAGTTTCGCAACAACATTAACGAAGATATATATTGTTGAGCCATACCAACGTAGATCATATCAGCTTACGTTACCACACAGAGATTAGGTGGATTTTCCTCCAAAAATTGAATTCAAATTTGAAGTGCAGTTGTTGTTTTTTCAAAATACCCTTTTTCTGTCTTACAGGTTATAAAACAGCGATTGGCTGCAATGTTTAGTTTACATGTCTGACAATTTTCAACAAATCAATTAGGTCTAATATTCTTTAGCGTCAAGCAGAAGTATTTATGACTTTGCACGACTTTTGTAAGAGAATGAGTTGTATCATTCTAGATTGTTTGCATCTGGAATGAGTTCTAGTGATGCTTAACAGCAAATATCTTATCACTTTAAAGGATTAAAATCGTTATTTGTGAGATACATTTCAAAACTTGGTGAAGGTTTTTTTC
>JBAIZL010000004.1:78541648-78701648 GCA_036971475.1 Prosapia bicincta | reverse complement strand
ATTTATCCTACACAGAGGGAAATATTTAACTTTAATAACATTAGCCAGGGATGTGGCGTTTGTTACAATAATATAGTTCCGAGTGAGGGCGACCACTGAACAAGTAGGATACAGAAACAATGCCACTCGCAAAAGTTTGGTTTAACTGACCTATTGTTACTAATAATTGTGATACACAACTAACGCGATTTAGAGAAGAAACAGTTTAAAAATTCAATAGATTCAACAGAGGATTCATTATTGGGAAAAGCTATTTCACGCGCGTAAAGGGGTGTATACATAAGATAGACTTAACCAAGTCACAGAAGATGTTTACTTTAAATTTGAGAATGTCTTGAAATACATATATATATATATATATATATATATATATATATATATATATATATATATAACAACATAGGTTATTCAAATACAAGAATATTTATTAATTTATATTCAAAGCTTTTCGTTAGTAAACAGTACAAACATCATCAGGAATGAAAAATACAATAATACAAGATATAGGCCTAAAACATATGTTAAATTAGAAATAGAATTGTTGCTAAATTTATACAAATTGCCACGTTTATTTTGTTGCTATAACATTATAGACATTGAATATAGTATCAAATTTAGAATGTATTTGTATTTGTTCTTTTATTAATTTGTTATTATTACTGTATTTATATATTTCGAATGCTTCATATATATTCATTCTTAATATTTTATTAATTTCTTTAATAAGTTTCATATTTTCAATATTTGGAAATTGGAGCTTATTATTAATACAATGATTTGCGGAATTTGATTTATATATTTCTGGATTTATTATAAGCATTCAAATGTTCTTTATATCTTTCTTTTAATTTTTTTTTGGTTTGACCTATATAAGTTTTATTACAGTTTTCACATTGTAATTTATAAACACCACCTTTTTCATGCATACTATTTGTTTTATTATTATTATTTATTATGTTTATTATTTTGTTATTAGTTTTGTATGCAATTTTGATATTTGTATTTTTAAATAATTTGGTGATATTTTTTATTTCATGGCCTATAAATAAAAATGAAGTCCATATTATATATCTCTGTAACGCAGTCGCCCAGAGGAGTCTAACAGTTACACACTAAAGCAGAAATAGGAATGTACAAGGATATAGAATGTTGAACTAAAACAAGAACTCATGGTTTATCTACCTTAGTAAAACAGAACATTGAGGTAAGTCTTCATATCTCTACATTGGCCCTACCTGTAATCCATCGCATAGCTTTAACCAAAAGATAGAAGCCTATGACAATATTTTCATTTGAAACTATTAACAATTTGAAATTAAACCTATATTTTAAAGGATGTTTTTCCCAAACCATCAAATCTCTGGACCGTACTATTCTAGTATGAACAGCGTGCTGTGTGTGTAGGCGCGCCCGCGTGTGTAAGAGAGAGAGAGACAGATAAGGTGTTCTTCCGTTACGTAACACTTACTTCCGAAGTTCGTGTCCTTGACCACTGTTGCCAAATATCCCAGAACCGCCTACAAGGTAAGTGGTCAGAAGAATCAGCAGATCGCTATGCATGTTTATTACTGAAATTAGTTTCATTCGAAGTTTCGATGATTCATCTGGATTTTAAATAACCAAGAGAAATTTACGACGAATTGACTGCATCCATATCTGCTTGTATAGTTGATCTTTTTTACAAAATTGAATTGTCAAACATTTCGTTCGGTGCTACTGGGAAGTATTACGACTACAGGAGTTTAACAAAGGTAGACGTAGTTGTTTCTTTTTTTTGGATTGACTTGGAAAGGAGGTTTAGTAATCTTATGCGGAATTAGGTTAGGGACATAGCTTGCCCGCAATTGGTTGCGAGACGTGGTTTCGAAGTTTTAAAAAGATCAACCAGGACTGTTATCGCCTACAAAAGGGGTTGTGAAGAGCAGCCAGTGTGCGGCAAACTTACTCTCTTTCGGGGTCATATAGGAACATCTATTGTTACACCCCTTTGTAAGAAGAATGACAAGGGCAAAACTAAGGACAGAACGATTGGAGATAGGAGGGAACTAAAAAGGCGTGAGTAGTGTCGTTTATGATACAAGGTCTACCTACTCTCAACCGGAGTGCCTACCCGCTACCTGCTCTCAACCGGAGTACCCACCCGCTACCTAGAACGGCTACCTGCTCCCAACCGAAGTGACTACCCGCTGCTTGGAACCGCTACCTTCTCTCAACCGAAGTGCCTACCCGCTACCTGAAACCTCTACCTGCTCTCAACCGGAGTACCTACCCACTACCTGCTCTCAACCGGAGGACTACCCGCTACCTGCTCTCAACCGGAGTGCCTACCCTCTACCTGCTCTCAACCGGAGTACCCAACCGCTACCAGATCTCAACCGAAGTGCCCACTCGCTACCTAGAACGTCTACCTGCTCTCAACCGGAGGCCTACCCGCTACCTGCTCTCAACCGGAGTGCCTACCCTCTACCTGCTCTCAACCGGAGTACCTACCCGCTACCTGCTCTCAACCGGAGTACTCAACCGCTACCAGATCTCAACCTTAGTGCCCACTCGCTACCTAGAACGTCTAACTGCTCTCAACCGCAGTGCCTACCCGCTACCTGGAACCACTACCTGCTCTCAACCGGAGTGCCTACCCACTACCTGGATTGCTACATTTACCAGATTTTTCTATAATCATTTTATATTTCCTCTTCAGTTCTCTTAAATTTATGCTCTGAGAGAATTGTATGATCAGTGCGAAGATATCCTGGAGTGGACCCGATTCGGATATCGTTCAGGAAGTGTGAACTTTAAAGAAAGAACTGCTGGAAATCAATAAAATATGTAAAAAATGCAGCAAATCGAAAAAACTTATGCACATTAATATATTTCAAGTTTTGTGTGAATTTTCTCTCAAATGAAGCCTCAATTACAAGAGAAACGTTGATTAGATAAAGGAAAAGTTATAGTAACTTTAAAATTTCCAAAATACTGTATAATTTTTATGCATTCAAATCAGTAGAAAATAGCATAATTTTATTTCCTTCTTGGAAAATGCGCCTAAAAGTTTGGAAAAAGATTTTTTTATTACATCTAGCGAGAAGATCTAATTAGATTTTTTTTATATCAAGGATAAAATGAGATAAATTTGAGCAATAACCTAATCTTAAGTAAGATAAAAACTCAGTTAAAAACCATTACTCACTCAAGTAAACCAAGATTGTCATGAAAATATTTGTTTTTCAATTCGATTTTTCGGTTTCATTTTATACCCAATGATTTTGAAATAAAGTAAAAGAAAGAAACATTTTTCGTGTCACAGACTGACACAATCAGGAAAATTGTATCCCTATTTCAGGATAGAGTAACGGTATATAACCAACCAAGGGACTATTGACTTGTTACGCCTGTGAGGCGTGAATTACTGTTTCGAATATTTAAAATTCAATTGTTGTTTGGAAATTCTTACAAGATATTTTTTAAAGTCAAGATTGAGACGCAGTTATTAAGATTTATAAATATTGCAGATTAGATGCCAAACTATATTTTTTAAATACAAATTAGCGATTGACTATATTCCTTGCAAATATTGCTGGAAGGAATTTTAAACCCAGCTGAGTAATAGTCTTTATAAGCTCAAATAATTTTAAACGCTATGATGCTCCTTCTTTCACATAAATTTAACTTTAATTGCCGAAAAAGTGTTTTCTTTCGTCTAGAATGGATCTCAAGTCACATTTCATGGTAGTCGACAGTTCAAAATCAGAATTCTAACAGGATTACCCCATTTTCGTTTAGATTTTTTCACCGATATAAAACTCACAAGTTTTTTTTCAAAAAGTAGAAATTATTCTTAAAATCTATTTATAAAAGTTATGTTATGCAATTCAAATTTTTATATTTTTTACTTGAATAGAATAATTCAGTTCAGATAGTAAATCATAGTCTTGCGATAAAGAGAAATAATGGACTGCATCAGTCATTGTGTGAAGTGTTGCCTACAAATCCAGGGGTGAAACGGTTACATGTTAGGAAAATGTTATTGAACCGGAGTATATTTATAATGGCGGCGCTCCCCCTCCCCTCCCCCTCTACTCTTGTCGTTAACTAAATTCATTGAGTTTTATTACTCGAAACTTTACTGAGAAATGTTCAGGGAATAACAAGCTAATTATTTTAATTAAACTTTAACAAATGGCGATATTTATTCTGACTCCTGATGTCTGACTTTTTAAATAATAGACATTTACGGTTTTATGAAGTCTGTTATATTACTTTTGAGTAATATTAGTAATCTAAATCGCAAAAAACTTATTTCATCTGAAGATTGTGATTATATTTATGAAGAAAAAGAGAATCAACTAGAGACATTCAATTTCACTTAAATACACAGTAGGCTATATTGATTACGAAAAAGTATAACAATAAAATTTTACAACCTTTTATTATTTACAAACATTGCTATACGCTTCAATCTTAAACAGGAATCTTGTTCAGGAGCTTAATATATAATTGTTATATTACAAACCCCAATAGAATAATGCACATATTAAAAAACACTGTAATTTGTAAATTATGTTAATTGTTACTTTTTTAATTATGTTCATTTTTTGTGCATTGTTGAAAAGATGATATAATTAATATACGTTTAGCTATTAAAGACGATTCCTATTTGTACAATAAACAGCAATGTTTTAATGGAAACAAAAATTGGTCGTAATCGACGAATTAACTATAGTTTGGTCGTTTAACATACATATAGATGAGAAATTGTAAAATACTACCATTCAAAATATGTAGCTTTTGTTTTAGTGCCGGTAATCATATGCATCCATTCATAATTCTGCCTTCTTTCATCTTGATTTTTCGTTCATTATAAATGTAGGCTATGTACAGCTTTAAAGTTTGCTTGCGCGCGTTTGTGTGATATGTATAAGACGTTTTCCCTGTTAAATATTTATTTATTGAAATACAAACATTTTAATAAGAATATTTTATTAAAATAATGAATATTCGTGTATTGAAATGTTTGTACTATATATATATATATATATATATATATATATATATATATATATATATATATGTATACATATTAAAAAAACTGTCAACTGTTGGGTAAATTAAATAACTTATACATTGTCTCAACAAATTCCTGATTATTTAATAGGTCTACTTTAACAAACCCAGTTCATCACGGTCCATAATTAGTATATATTCTTGTACTGGGTCCCTATAACGATGTCCTCGAAACGGCCGGTTATATTAGTCCTTGCCTCTCCACAGAGGTTATCCTGTTAATCTTCCTTTTCACCTCATGGATCTAACAAGCTTTAAGACCAAATAAAAAAATAAATTTCCGGTATAATGTTCTGTTTAAAATTATTATGCGAACCTTCCACTTTCCCTTCTGCCAATGGTGAAGCTCCATGTTTGATGGATCCTATCCCCTCGCAATAGGGATGATAAAGCGACCATGTAATTTTCTAAAGTGGACATTCAAACACAAGCTAAATTGATTTTATCTTGCACGGGGACAAATTACTGGATTTTACTCGGTTAAAATAAAAGCTTGCCCTTAGGGAGAACCTATTGCCTTACTGATTGTTGATGTGAATTAATCACTTTTGGCATTAGTTCAAGTATAATTACCGTTATGAAGGGGGTGAAGAGGGACGACCCGAGCGCCCCATTTACAGGTGTAATAAGGTACTACACGGAACAGATATTACTTGCATATACTCTTTTAATACAGACAGGACCGAAGTTGGAGCTGTCATATAGGGCAGTTATTGGGGATAAAGGGGTGGACAGATGATTAGGACACGAGACCAGGATCGCCCTTTAGGTACTTGATTAATTACTTCTCTTAGATTGGTCACGATGCTTTGTTTTGGCAGGCAGCTAGTGGGGTTAGTCAGGACGGTTCAATCAATCCAGAGACTATCACGGTTCCTGCATGACCTATCGCGATGTTTTCCCTGGCATTGTTTCTTTTTGTTGACAGTTTTTTCATCTCGCTCTTAACGCGACACTTACCGTTTTGTTTTTGTCTCCTGACTTTCCATGACAAGAGCTTATCAGCTTAGTGCACGGGCAGATAGTAACCAGATGCTAGTGTGAGATGGAGACAGCGCATAAGGATGACTGTAGTGAGGGTTGGGTAAAAGAGTTAGATACTTGAAACCAAAACTCAGAACAAGGTCATGTTATTACTTCTGGTCCTTTATGAGCCAGCTTCCAAGTATGCAATGTAGTAGATGATGTCCGACATAGGTAGAGATCATTGAACAAGGTCATGTATTACCTGTGGTCCTTATTGAGCCAGCTTCCAAGTATGCAATGTAGTAGATCATTAATGTCTACGATGGGTAGAAGATTGTGAATACAGGTAGGAAGAAGATAGAGCCATTAGAACCATCTCGTACAGAATGTAGTAGGGATCATTACATCCCGAGTGCAGTGTGATGTAGACTGTCTGGTGGGCTGGGGAAGTACCTTGTCACTCGCAACCGCCCTCTGCTCTTTCCTTAAGGACTCATCCACATTTAGGTAATTCAACTTTCTTACCCTACTTATTAAATTCCAAATTTCTATTGCGTCTATGAAAAGTACGTAAAAATACACCCTATCTGAAACCTCCCTATATCTCTCCCTGAAAAGTACGTACAAATACACCCTATCTGAAACCTCCCTATCTCTCCCTGAAAAGTACGTACAAATACACCCTATCTGAAACCTCCCTATCTCTCCCTGAAAAGTACGTAAAAATACACCCTATCTGAAACCTCCCTATATCTCTCCCTGAAAAGTACGTACAAATACACCCTATCTGAAACCTCCCTATCTCTCCCTGAAAAGTACGTACAAATACACCCTATCTGAAACCTCCCTATCTCTCCCTGAAAAGTACGTACAAATACACCCTATCTGAAACCTCCCTATATCTCTCCATGAAAAGAGAGGACACAGAGGTATATTAATACAGAGAATTAAGAAGACTAAGAAAAGATAATTGATACCCTGGTACTGAATTCAAAAGAAAGTTATGGAAGGATCTCTTCCCTGTGATATAGCTGTTGTGAAGAGAGGTACACTTGCTTGTCGAGAGGGATTACGAAGGATTAGTAATAATTAAATATAGGTAGGGTTAAAGTAGAGAAGTATTTGTAACAGTCTGAAGGAAAATGCAACGTTAATAAGTTGTTACACCTAGCGTATAAGTTACGTCGTTTTAATTGTATTTCCTGTAACGTTGCAACATAAAAGAAGAACAAGAGTAAATAAAACGGCCAGCTATCATTACACTATTTTCTGTCCTTCCCGACCAGGTACATCCTCCCAAACGGATGCCCCCTTTTCTAAATTCCTTCTATTAGGTCAAACTCTCCTGATATTTATATTGTACAAATTTTCAATCGTTAATAAAATAGGTTTTTATTCATCCAATGAAGTTCAAACACACCTTTTTTAACCTATAGTGGATGACAAAAAATTAATACAGTTTTTTCAAATATTTATTCAATAATTAAATTATAAAATTTGTGGTGTCCAGGCGGATTCGAACTGAGAATCTTCGAGTTCGAAGACTAGCGCGCCTTGGCACTGCGCCAACTTTCCAATGCCTAGAAATATTGTTCTCAAAGATGTATGCATCTCCCCCTCTGGTTGTCGTCAAAACCTCCATTATACAACTTTAAACTGTTGCCATGGTTACCACACAATAACATAAATAGTGCACTAGGGTAACTCAAAAACATTTTCTTTGTTAACATCAGTAAGAATTTACTTAATCTTTTTAATAATACTTGTTAAACAGTTAAATACCAATAACACTACCTACAATTAGTGTTAAATAAGATAGAAGCTACCGAATTATAGGGCCACCAACCCCTTTTTTACCTAATTGATGTTGGAGTGGAGCCCCCCTCCGTTAAGAACATATAGATGGTCATGGTATCAAATGTGTAGAGACGCGTACCTAAATTGGTCTTATTCTCTATCGGATCGTAGAGAAGTTATTAATATTTTGGCTAAGAAATAAATCCGTATATGCCTACATCATAATGAAATTTCACCTTTATAGCAATTAAATTATACGACTTTGAAATTTATATTTAATTTTTAAAAAACGTATAAATGAATCTTAAAAGTATTCTCACAGTTGCTATTAATACGTTGGTCTTGGGCGTATTGTTTTCTTTATTAATGGCAGCATAAACTAAGTAAAATCAAAGTAAGTCCTTTTTAAATCTCTCAAGAAAACGTGTTGAGGGAATACAGTAAATATTCAGATATTTTATGATTTTAACGGTTCCAATAATTTCTTCCTCCTTCGTTACACCATACGCTACTTTTCCTTGAAGACCTGGCTGCTACTCTACTCTTTGCCTCACCCTCCAGGAGGACATATACAAAAAAAGCATTGCATGTCCATTATCTATCTATGAACAAGGCTCTTCTGTTTTTAAAAATAGTTGAATTTATGGTACTGACGAGACCTTGCCTTCACCCGTATCGCCAACGTGACCATGCAGCGTTTACTTGTTTACAGGATGTATTCTGTACGCTTCCTATTCTTCGAAAAGACTTTGAAGTACCTTTCACAAATTTTCAATTTGTGAGAAGTTTGATCCCAAAACCGAAACAGAGTCTGCCAGTGTCTTGTAGGAAATGAAAACAGCAATGGTTAAGTTAGGTTATAAACATGCACCATAGGTACCATAAAACCGGAAACAATTATGGTTTATGTGAGCACAGAACGTAGCGTGGAGAATAGCGAGAAATAAACGTGAACTGTGATTTCAGCTTGTATTAAAGTTAAAAATTCTAATCTTGATTGTACCAAGACATAAATAACCGGCGAATGTTGACTTTCTTATAAAATAAGAACAACTGGTAAACATGGTACTCACGGAAAAGACAGACGCAAGCATAACAACGAATAACAAACGATTATTTTTAAACCTTGTTTCCGATTCACACTGCAGCCGAACGTTTTTGCTACGGACAGTACAAAGTTCCATTGTAACTGATTCATAGCCCATGTCAGAGATATAAACAGCATAAATATTTCCCTCAGTTTTTGTATATATTATACTGGCGCATTACAGTTGTATATTTCACGTTTATTGCAGAATTATCTGTCATTATTAATACACCGAAATGCATAATTAAAGTTTAATTTGTATGAATTGCATACGTTTATTAAAGAGTCAAATTAGTGCAATATTACAACGGAACATAGTAAATAATGAGCAGTTAATTAAATTAATTAATGCAATGTTTCAGGTTTTACTCAACTGAGCGCACGTTTAAATTAAATGCCATTTAGTTATTGTATTTTGTAGAGCATTAAATACATTAAAATTGATAATTTGTTTTAGATTCGGAAATAAATTCAATGTATGGCTGATTCAAATAAATTACTTGCCCAGAGGAACTTGAATCCGTGTTCAAGGTAACAAACAAGTACAGCCATTATACCAACATAAACGCTCTATGTACTTTTGTTTTCAAGGAATTAATATCAACAATTTCCTTCGTAAATATAATGCCCAAACAGTCCATCCCACTGCGATTATAGTTGTGAGAATACATAATCCGATTATAATTTAACACATCGCTATAAAAGCTTCATCTGAAGTCACACAAATCTAGAAATTTACTTACTGGACGCGTCAAGATTGTTCATTTGGCTGAACTTTATTACATAACAAATAATACCATAAAGTAATATTTTAATATCAAAAAGGGTTAGATACCAAACGGGAATCTTTAGCAAACAGATTGTTCTAGCTGGATTAACTCCTTACATCTGCTAACCATTATTTGAAATGTTTCCTTTTTTAATATGTTCGCTTCAATCATTTTTTTTTAACCAGTAGGTATTACTGTAGGCTACTGAAGACAAAAGAGAAGTTTTTTATAACTCATCATTTACTTAAAGTTTCAATAGACAAAAACACCTTTAAATGCCACTCATCTACATAACGTCCAAAGCTTCTATTACTTTCGAAAACTATAAAACCAAATCTTGTTCCTTACTACAGCCATTTCAGACTATAATTTTACCCTTTGAAATTCTCCAACGACGAAAAACATATTTATTTTAAATTATTGTTTCATATTCCGACATGAAAAAAATTGTTACTATTTTCCGTCGATATTCGGAGAATCAAATAAGAGAAACCCACAGTAGTACGTGTTGCAAACAGGAGCGAAGTAAACTTGCCTCTCACATCGTATAATACTCTATTACCGCTCTAAGGGAGAAGTTCCGCTATTAGTACTGACAGGTAAGATAAACCAAAGGGCGCGAAAAAAGCGAAATAGCAGATGTTTGGAAATAAGCATTATATCTAAAATAATTCCTTCACAAATAAAATATATACCTTGATGACAAAGTCATCTTCACAACGTTTTATGTACACGAAACAAAAATATGTATATGTGGATACAACATCTGCTCAGAGGGGCGTTATTTTCTGAGCCAAACCTTATTTGAACATTCATCAACTTTCCTATTCAACAAGGAGGGTGCGTGGATAGTTCTTTCTCAAAACAATAGGGAGTAGGTCCACTTCACATGAGACACTATGTACAGGTTAGGTGTAGCTTCCTCATGCTCCCAGTGTTAAACGAGCCTCCTATGGCTTACCTAACCTGCCTTTTATCTCTCCCTACATGAGCGTGTAACTTGGTAGCCACTTCCCAATTAACTCGATGGATAGTAGGTCCATTTCAGGTGAGACACTATGTACAGGTTAAGTATAGCTTCCTCATGCTCCCAGTGTTAAACGAGCCTCCTATGGCTTACCTAACCTGTATTTCATCTATCCCTACATGAGCGTGTAACTTGGTAGCCACTTCCCAATTAGCTCGATTGATAGTAGGTCCACGTCAGGTGAGACACTATGTACAGGTTAGGTATAGCTTTCTCATAGTCCCAGTGTTAAACGAGCCTCCTATGGCTTACCTAACCTGCCTTTTATCTCTCCCTACATGAGCGTGTAACTTGGTAGCCACTTCCCAATTAGCTCGATTGAGAGTAGGTCCATTTCAGGTGAGACACTATGTACAGGTTAGGTATAGCTTCCTCATACTCCCAGTGTTAAACGAGCCTCCTATGGCTTACCTAACCTGCCTTTTATCTCTCCCTACATGAGCGTGTAACTTGGTAGCCACTTCCCAATTAGCTCGATGGATAGTAGGTCCACTCCAGGTGAGACACTATGTACAGGTTAGGTATAGCTTTCTCATAGTCCCAGTGTTAAACGAGCCTCCTATGGCTTACCTAACCTGCCTTTTATCTCTCCCTACATGAGCGTGTAACTTGGTAGCCCCTTCCCAATTAGCTCGATGGATAGTAGGTCCACTCCAGGTGAGACACTATGTACAGGTTAGGTATAGCTTCCTCATACTCCCAGTGTTAAACGAGCCTCCTATGGCTTACCTAACCTGCCTTTTATCTCTCCCTACATGAGCGTGTAACTTGGTAGCCACTTCCCAATTAGCTCGATGGATAGTAGGTCCACTCCAGGTGAGACACTATGTACAGGTTAGGTATAGCTTTCTCATAGTCCCAGTGTTAAACGAGCCTCCTATGGCTTACCTAACCTGCCTTTTATCTCTCCCTACATGAGCGTGTAACTTGGTAGCCACTTCCCAATTATCTCGATTGATAGTAGGTCCACGTCAGGTGAGACACTATGTACAGGTTAGGTATAGCTTCCTCATGCTCCCAGTGTTAAACGAGCCTCCTATGGCTTACCTAACCTGCCTTTTATCTCTCCCTACATGAGCGTGTAACTTGGTAGCCACTTCCCAATTAACTTGATTGATAGTAGGTCCACGTCAGGTGAGACACTATGTACAGGTTAGGTATAGCTTTCTCATACTCCCAGTGTTAAACGAGCCTCCTATGGCTTACCTAACCTGCCTTTTATCTCTCCCTACATGAGCGTGTAACTTGGTAGCCACTTCCCAATTAACTTGATTGAGAGTAGGTCCATTTCAGGTGAGACACTATGTACAGGTTAAGTATAGCTTCCTCATGCTCCCAGTGTTAAACGAGCCTCCTATGGCTTACCTAACCTGCCTTTTATCTCTCCCTACATGAGCGTGTAACTTGGTAGCCACTTCCCAATTAGCTCGATGGATAGTAGGTCCACTCCAGGTGAGACACTATGTACAGGTTAGGTATAGCTTTCTCATAGTCCCAGTGTTAAACGAGCCTCCTATGGCTTACCTAACCTGCCTTTTATCTCTCCCTACATGAGCGTGTAACTTGGTAGCCACTTCCCAATTAACTTGATTGATAGTAGGTCCACGTCAGGTGAGACACTATGTACAGGTTAGGTATAGCTTTCTCATACTCCCAGTGTTAAACGAGCCTCCTATGGCTTACCTAACCTGCCTTTTATCTCTCCCTACATGAGCGTGTAACTTGGTAGCCACTTCCCAATTAGCTCGATGGATAGTAGGTCCACTCCAGGTGAGACACTATGTACAGGTTAGGTATAGCTTTCTCATAGTCCCAGTGTTAAACGAGCCTCCTATGGCTTACCTAACCTGCCTTTTATCTCTCCCTACATGAGCGTGTAACTTGGTAGCCACTTCCCAATTAACTTGATTGATAGTAGGTCCACGTCAGGTGAGACACTATGTACAGGTTAGGTATAGCTTTCTCATACTCCCAGTGTTAAACGAGCCTCCTATGGCTTACCTAACCTGCCTTTTATCTCTCCCTACATGAGCGTGTAACTTGGTAGCCACTTCCCAATTAGCTCGATGGATAGTAGGTCCACTCCAGGTGAGACACTATGTACAGGTTAGGTATAGCTTCCTCATACTCCCAGTGTTAAACGAGCCTCCTATGGCTTACCTAACCTGCCTTTTATCTCTCCCTACATGAGCGTGTAACTTGGTAGCCACTTCCCAATTAGCTCGATGGATAGTAGGTCCACTCCAGGTGAGACACTATGTACAGGTTAGGTATAGCTTTCTCATAGTCCCAGTGTTAAACGAGCCTCCTATGGCTTACCTAACCTGCCTTTTATCTCTCCCTACATGAGCGTGTAACTTGGTAGCCACTTCCCAATTAGCTCGATTGAGAGTAGGTCCGCTTCAGGTGAGACACTATGTACAGGTTAGGTATAGCTTTCTCATAGTCCCAGTGTTAAACGAGCCTCCTATGGCTTACCTAACCTGCCTTTTATCTCTCCCTACATGAGCGTGTAACTTGGTAGCCACTTCCCAATTAGCTCGATTGAGAGTAGGTCCGCTTCAGGTGAGACACTATGTACAGGTTAGGTATAGCTTTCTCATAGTCCCAGTGTTAAACGAGCCTCCTATGGCTTACCTAACCTGCCTTTTATCTCTCCCTACATGAGCGTGTAACTTGGTAGCCACTTCCCAATTAGCTCGATTGAGAGTAGGTCCGCTTCAGGTGAGACACTATGTACAGGTTAGGTATAGCTTTCTCATAGTCCCAGTGTTAAACGAGCCTCCTATGGCTTACCTAACCTGCCTTTTATCTCTCCCTACATGAGCGTGTAACTTGGTAGCCACTTCCCAATTAACTTGATTGATAGTAGGTCCACGTCAGGTGAGACACTATGTACAGGTTAGGTATAGCTTTCTCATACTCCCAGTGTTAAACGAGCCTCCTATGGCTTACCTAACCTGCCTTTTATCTCTCCCTACATGAGCGTGTAACTTGGTAGCCACTTCCCAATTAGCTCGATGGATAGTAGGTCCACTCCAGGTGAGACACTATGTACAGGTTAGGTATAGCTTTCTCATAGTCCCAGTGTTAAACGAGCCTCCTATGGCTTACCTAACCTGCCTTTTATCTCTCCCTACATGAGCGTGTAACTTGGTAGCCACTTCCCAATTAGCTCGATGGATAGTAGGTCCACTCCAGGTGAGACACTATGTACAGGTTAGGTATAGCTTTCTCATAGTCCCAGTGTTAAACGAGCCTCCTATGGCTTACCTAACCTGCCTTTTATCTCTCCCTACATGAGCGTGTAACTTGGTAGCCACTTCCCAATTAACTTGATTGATAGTAGGTCCACGTCAGGTGAGACACTATGTACAGGTTAGGTATAGCTTTCTCATAGTCCCAGTGTTAAACGAGCCTCCTATGGCTTACCTAACCTGCCTTTTATCTCTCCCTACATGAGCGTGTAACTTGGTAGCCACTTCCCAATTAACTTGATTGATAGTAGGTCCACGTCAGGTGAGACACTATGTACAGGTTAGGTATAGCTTTCTCATAGTCCCAGTGTTAAACGAGCCTCCTATGGCTTACCTAACCTGCCTTTTATCTCTCCCTACATGAGCGTGTAACTTGGTAGCCACTTCCCAATTATCTCGATTGAGAGTAGGTCCATTTCAGGTGAGACACTATGTACAGGTTAGGTGTAGCTTCCTCATGCTCCCAGTATTAAAAGAGCCTCCTATGCCTTACCTAACCTGCCTTTTATCTCTCCCTACATGAGCGTGTAACTTGGTAGCCACTTCCCAATTAACTCGACGGATAGTAGGTCCATTTCAGGTGAGACACTATGTACAGGTTAAGTATAGCTTCCTCATGCTCCCAGTGTTAAACGAGCCTCCTATGGCTTACCTAACCTGTATTTCATCTCTCCCTACATGAGCGTGTAACTTGGTAGCCCCTTCCCAATTAACTCGATTGATAGTAGGTCCACGTCAGGTGAGACACTATGTACAGGTTAGGTATAGCTTTCTCATAGTCCCAGTGTTAAACGAGCCTCCTATGGCTTACCTAACCTGCCTTTTATCTCTCCCTACATGAGCGTGTAACTTGGTAGCCACTTCCCAATTAACTTGATTGATAGTAGGTCCACGTCAGGTGAGACACTATGTACAGGTTAGGTATAGCTTTCTCATAGTCCCAGTGTTAAACGAGCCTCCTATGGCTTACCTAACCTGCCTTTTATCTCTCCCTACATGAGCGTGTAACTTGGTAGCCACTTCCCAATTATCTCGATTGAGAGTAGGTCCATTTCAGGTGAGACACTATGTACAGGTTAGGTGTAGCTTTCTCATAGTCCCAGTGTTAAACGAGCCTCCTATGGCTTACCTAACCTGCCTTTTATCTCTCCCTACATGAGCGTGTAACTTGGTAGCCACTTCCCAATTATCTCGATTGAGAGTAGGTCCATTTCAGGTGAGACACTATGTACAGGTTAGGTGTAGCTTCCTCATGCTCCCAGTATTAAAAGAGCCTCCTATGCCTTACCTAACCTGCCTTTTATCTCTCCCTACATGAGCGTGTAACTTGGTAGCCACTTCCCAATTATCTCGATTGAGAGTAGGTCCATTTCAGGTGAGACACTATGTACAGGTTAGGTGTAGCTTCCTCATGCTCCCAGTATTAAAAGAGCCTCCTATGCCTTACCTAACCTGCCTTTTATCTCTCCCTACATGAGCGTGTAACTTGGTAGCCACTTCCCAATTAACTCGACGGATAGTAGGTCCATTTCAGGTGAGACACTATGTACAGGTTAAGTATAGCTTCCTCATGCTCCCAGTGTTAAACGAGCCTCCTATGGCTTACCTAACCTGTATTTCATCTCTCCCTACATGAGCGTGTAACTTGGTAGCCCCTTCCCAATTAACTCGATTGATAGTAGGTCCACGTCAGGTGAGACACTATATACAGGTTAGGTATAGCTTTCTCATAGTCCCAGTGTTAAACGAGCCTCCTATGGCTTACCTAACCTGCCTTTTATCTCTCCCTACATGAGCGTGTAACTTGGTAGCCACTTCCCAATTAGCTCGATGGATAGTAGGTCCACTCCAGGTGAAACACTATGTACAGGTTAAGTATAGCTTCCTCATGCTCCCAGTGTTAAACGAGCCTCCTATGGCTTACCTAACCTGTATTTCATCTATCCCTACATGAGCGTGTAACTTGGTAGCCCCTTCCCAATTAACTCGATTGATAGTAGGTCCATTTCAGGTGAGACACTATGTACAGGTTAGGTATAGCTTTCTCATAGTCCCAGTGTTAAACGAGCCTCCTATGGCTTACCTAACCTGCCTTTTATCTCTCCCTACATGAGCGTGTAACTTGGTAGCCACTTCCCAATTAGCTCGATGGATAGTAGGTCCACTCCAGGTGAAACACTATGTACAGGTTAAGTATAGCTTCCTCATCCTCCCAGTGTTAAACGAGCCTCCTATGGCTTACCTAACCTGTATTTCATCTATCCCTACATGAGCGTGTAACTTGGTAGCCCCTTCCCAATTAACTCGATTGATAGTAGGTCCACGTCAGGTGAGACACTATGTACAGGTTAGGTGTAGCTTTCTCATAGTCCCAGTGTTAAACGAGCCTCCTATGGCTTACCTAACCTGCCTTTTATCTCTCCCTACATGAGCGTGTAACTTGGTAGCCACTTCCCAATTAGCTCGATTGAGAGTAGGTCCGCTTCAGGTGAGACACTATGTACAGGTTAAACGTACAATTGTTAAAACGTATGTTATTGTAATATTGGGCCTTTTTCATTAACCTAATTCTCTCTTTTTTCGTTTGAAACAATCAAGTACAATAAGTACAAAATACGAAATACTACAATAATTACACGTAGTAATTACAATATTACTACGAAATATTACAATTTCGAAATAATATAATGAATTTAGTTATAATACAGATAAGTTGTGGGTATACTAAATGATTATAATAAGCTATTAAAAAAATAACATTTTCTTTATGGTTTTATTGTTACCAGAATATATTATGCTATACGTTAACCAGAGTTTAAAATTAGTTCTTTGGAAATATAAATCTTAATTTATTTACTATTAGTATTTACTTTATTTAATTTATCGTATCAGAAAAATTCTTTTGAATTGGACTACTTTTACAGAAGTTTAAAATTATTTAACAAGTTATTAATTCCAACGTATTACTAACGTAATCTATGAGTAATAGAAATAGTTAAATGATTTAAACATAGCCTCCAAATAACCTCTAAGTGAAAACCAAAACAGCTGTTAGCATAAACGTCAGCACGTTGGCTTTTTAAAACTTTCAGGATCATTTGCTCGACTCGCTTTAGTACTTTAATAGCTCAAAAAAGACAACCGTTTAAATTCTGCTTGAGATACCAACATACTAATATATGAGTACAACATATTAGCTTGGTTTTGTTTGGTACGTTTTTAGGATAATAAGTATTGAAATAATTGCGGTTAGATAATTATATTTATAAATTATACAAACTGTTGCATATCTTATAAAGTGGTAACTGATAAAAAAAGCTTATTAATCAAAACTGTATTTTTGCAAACATATTTACCCTAATAATCTAACGATCGGATGTTGAAAACAACTCGTAGAAGTGGAAGTCGATCAGAGTGAGGGAAGTGAAAGATAAACTCCGAGAGGGATGATGTCAGGTTTCATTAGTAACAACATCTCTCTCTCCAGCCCCTATAACTATCGATCTGGCCAAAGCTACTTCATTTCAAACTTAATAACATAATAAGCGACTCTGGACTTAGTAAGTCTTGTATTGGATTTAGTTATTTTTATTCCCCTTTGTAAACGTATTTCTGTAAATACAGAAAAATGAAATTAAAAAGTCGTTTTACAAACAGTTTTAATACGATTACACTTTATGTAGGAGAAATAAAAACGAAAACATTTGGGCTGACTTCACGTAGAAGTACATTACAAAACGTTCTTTTGTTAAGTTTAATTAAATGTTTAGCTTGTTCTCTGAACCTCTGATGTTTAACAAAGTTATGAATTTAGTTAACTAAAGTGAAAAGGGAGGAGGGGAGAGCCTCCACTTCAACTACAGCTCAATGACATTAATGACATTTTCAGAAGCGCTGTTGCTCTCAGGATACAAAGTAACAGCGACTACAAATAGCCTATGTTGTGTAGTGCGGATCGACCATCATGACGGTTTTGTAGCAAGCCTAGATTCGCTGACTATATCTATACCTGTCACCTGTCCTGTGACATTATCCTACTCAAAAGGTTAAATATAGAGTATAATTCAACTATGACTACAATATACTTACAAACATACTCTCTTTCCCATCCCAGTCTTCTCTCACCTCTATCCCCTTACCTCCCCTCCTTAACTCCTATCCATGATGTAAGATTTTCATCTTCTCTAAGCGTTATCCTTTCGGTCTGTTCCTCTCTATCTCCCCTTCTTCCTACTCATCTAACTGCATTCATTAACTCTGTCTATCCGTGCTTCATAGTCTTTCCTTTTTTGGGCGTTAGTCCTAGCAGGCTGTTCCTCTCTATCTCCCCTTCTACCTACTCATCTAACTGCATTCATTAACTCTGTCTATCCGTGCTTCATAGTCTTTCCTTTTTTGGGCGTTAGTCCTAGCGGTCTGTTCCTCTCTATCTCCCCTTCTACCTACTCATCTAACTGCATTCATTAACTCTGTCTATCCGTGCTTCATAGTCTTTCCTTTTTTGGGCGTTAGTCCTAACGGTCTGTTCCTCTCTATCTCCCCTTCTACCTACTCATCTAACTGCATTCATTAACTCTGTCTATCCGTGCTTCATAGTCTTTCCTTTTTTGGGCGTTAGTCCTAGCAGGCTGTTCCTCTCTATCTCCCCTTCTACCTACTCATCTAACTGCATTCATTAACTCTGTCTATCCGTGCTTCATAGTCTTTCCTTTTTTGGGCGTTAGTCCTAGCGGTCTGTTCCTCTCTCCCCCTCCGCGCCTCCCCGTCTTTCTACAACTCTATATTTGATTCTTTACTTATGTTCAACCTTGCCGTACTGTTTTCACCTTCTCTAAACGTTAGTCTTAGCGGCCTGTCTCTCCCCCCCCCATTTTATTCCCTCCCTCTCTCTAAGCCTCTAATTGCATTTTTTACCCCTGTCTAACTATGCCGCACTGCCATAACCTTCTCCAAACCTTAGTTCTAGGTTATGGCTGTTACTCTGTCGTGATGGTCTATCTCTTGATCCGGTGCCTTTTAGTTTTCCTTAAAGGATTGTCGCTTCCAGGTTATCTCAGATTTTTCTAACGAAGAGAGTTAAGTAACGCAAAATATATCGTTGTTACTTTGATACTTACTGAACATCCCTTCTAAACAACGTTTTCTTGTAACATTTAAAGGTCGTTGTTAAGATTTTCTTTCCTACTTTTTTTTAAAAAAACGTAAGTAACCATCCTTAGAGACATGACACAACCTACTCAGTAATTTGAACTAACTACAGTAGTTTGGGATTTTATAAATTTTGACGCTACCGGCATGAGAGGAATATTTTTAATGGCCTAAGGAAGACAGGGATAGGATTGATTAAGGTAGGTGTGGTGTAGGGGAGGATTATGGCTTTGTGTACTCTATGGGAGGCATAGAACTTAAGGAAGGGACAGAAGTGGGAACTTCACTTTACAGGACGTGGGAAATATCGCTTATTTTATAGAAGTACGCCAGTTCTCGACCGGTGATTAAGAGGTGTCCAACCGCTACTTCTCTGGCGAGGATATTATTTATATTTATGTAGAGCACTGTCAGAGCGACAACGCACGTGACATCTCTGTGTTACTATAAATAAATTTGTTCAACAAAAGTAATTTATGCTAAATTAAGAATAAAATTACAGATTACACTTAAACTAAAGATTAAATAAGCAATTACTTAGCAGCACGAGATAAGGTTTTCTGCTTTAAACTATGATATCTTTCATAAAATTAACTAAGAAAGTTTGCGCAAGAAAGTAGGGCGTACAAGAGCTTTACTCAAGCGATATTTTCCTTAAACGATAAATCGTTGTATCATTATTCTGTCTCCTCTCTGAGACGTGCATTTTTAAGCAAACAACAGGCGTATTAAAGCGAAGCCGGTTAATGTAAGTCGATGAAACTGCTACAGACCGGATTTTGAGAAAAGTAGATTGTTCATGTTATAACTCGAGAGCTAGACCAAATTGTCAGACAAAATTTACAGATCTGGACAGTTAATAGTTCGTTGATCTGAATGATTATTTTTAATGTTTATTTAGATTTGTTTACATTATCGGCACCTTTTTTAAATATTTTGAAACATGCTGTTTCAAAAAAACCCAGGTTGATAATATTATAGTATTGAAGCTGATATAACTTGTCTATGACGGATAAGGGAATATTAACATTGTTGGGTTAAGGTAGAAATATAAACTCGTAGCTAATATATAATAACACTACCTGGCAGAAGATATGGACAAATATGTCAAGAAAAGTAGCAATATTAATCCAGCCAAAAACGTAGCACAATTACTGTATTTGAAACATTGGCTGTAAGGATCTAATGAATCCTTTAAAATCTGTGCACAACCAATTAAATTCTGTCTTAAACAAATCTTTATCCTTTACATCTTTCTGTTTTAGTTTTTAAAAAAATCAAAAATTTATTAACCTACTCGACAACACAAAGAAAAAAACAAAGCTCTTACTTGTAGCGATGCCAAACTGAATTGAGCCAAAACTAATGTTATTTGTGTGCTGCAAGTGATTGGTGAAACAGACATCATTAGACGAAAGATACGGTACAAGTCTATGTAAATTTAAATAAATGATTACTGTTTAAATTTATACCCATATAAAAGAATTGGAACATCCAGATTTTTATCGTCTGAAGCCATATCACAACTACTTTATTTCAATTTAAAAATGTCTTCCCTCTTTAAAAAACATTTTATGAGTTCCATTTGTGCATAGTAAATATACGCTCCATTATTACGAATTCACTGCGACGTAAATAATTTTATATTAAGAAAGAAAGTCTTTTTGCAAAACATTAGTGAGAAAAAAAAACATTTTATTAAATTGTAAACAATTCAATGTTTTTGGAAAAGCATTTAGAGTTATACATTGTTAAAGCAATAGCCTGAATCCATAAAGGTTGAAGCTATTTCTTAACATATGGTTATTTTTTATTGCGCATTTATGACCTTATTGCTCGTAAAAACAAAACAAGATTTAACTGCACACCTGTGAATAGAAAAACAAACAACTGAAATAATTATGACAGCTTGGATAAATTGTTTCGCTGTAAACCAAGGCATCTTCAGGTTGTCAATGAAAATAAAAATTGTTAAAACAGAATTTTAACTAGCCTTCTCATCAAATATACTGGCACAATATAGACAAAATTGTATAATGGCTTGAATTGTGAAAGAAAAGTTGATATCTTGACCTTACTACATAATCTATAACATGGAATAAAATTTGAGTTACTATGGACGATAAATAGTTAATTAAAATAGGATTACTAGACTCGTTTCGCATTGCCATTCTCAAGCTACAACCTTTTCTCTGATGACAACTCGAAACAAATCCTCATCTACGTCAATAAATTAAATTACGTGTTTGTTGATTTAAAACATTTTGTTCAAACAGCCTATTTTATAGAACAACTATTAAATTATAAATAAAAATTTATTAAAAATACACTATTTAGGAAACAAATTTAACGCTCAATAACATAACGGAAATTCAGTTCGTTGGAAATTTGGCAACAGTGGTCAAGGACACGGACGTCGCAGATAGCAGCTTCCTCGTTTAAACGAGTCGCCTGGAGACAGATAACCCCGACTTTCATGATAACCCAAACTGCATTGACGAGGGGAATTTAAAGATCACAAGATTTATACAAATTGATAAATTTTTTTCAATTTCCGTATTGTATTATAAGCAAAGTTTCATTTGAAATTCATAATACACTCACCTTCACTTCTGTTATGGATATATGTATACGGTTGAGTAAAATTTTCTGCCTTTGCTAACATTAAAATATTTTTTTACGCGTTTCAGAATAACTCCATTCTCAAAACGTAAATAGTGCAGTACTCCTAAAGAGTATTAAGGAAGGCAGAAAAATGTGCTCAAATGTATATAAAGTTATATCTTATAGATTTTATAATAATACGAACAATTATTGTTCCGTACAGGTTGGAAGTAAGCTGTATCGCCATGTTTGATATAGGCCTAGTTTGTAGTTTTAAAAATGTTAGGCCTACATTTTAAATCCTATGTTATAAATTGAAAAAAAAATAATAATTTTCCATATTTAACTCGTTTCGTAATAACACTTTGATACGCATAAGTTGAACAAAAAAAAAAGGTAGGGCATGGGCTAGGACATAGCCTAATCCACCTTTGCTCACATAACGAGCTGCCTCTGTCTCGCATCGAATGAGGTAAGTATCCCTACTGCGGTGAAGGAAACGAGATTGACTGCTCATGTACTAAGCTGATAAGCTCTTTCCATAGAAAATTAGGAGAAAATGAAATGAAGGATTAGGGCCTGCGGTAAGTAGGTGAGTAAGAGCGGGATGAAAAACTCAGGCAAGAACGAAACCCTCCCAGGAAAAACCTCGCGATCATGCTGGAGCCTTGGGAGCTAGAATGTCCTCATGCTAAGGGGCAATGAACATCCCTTACAAATATCTTGTTGGTGAGGTTTGGTAGGTATGACATGGACTTTTCAAGTATTTGTTTTTGTTTTTGATAGCGATATCTAGGAGCAGAAGAATCAACTAAATCGACGCAGAGACACTACCTTCAATAATAAAACAAAAAAAACAGTATGCAGTTTAAAAAAAGTTTATTATTAGTTGCATTTCACTGCCTAAAAAACTTAATTATCCATCTATTGTCATCAATATCTATAAACCGGAAGATCAAGGAAATTTTTGTAACTCGTTTTTTTGTCATTCATTAAATGTTGAAACATTTGGCAACGAAAATTATAAATATATAAGCTACTAGGCAAAGGGAATCACAATTTATTTTGTCGATTGAACAGTGACAGCTGGAAGAGAAGGCGATAAGACGAATTTTAATGAATATACAGTTTTTACTACTGTGAAATGATTTTTTTTTTAAACATACGACTTATTTAACAAACTGGATTTACGATTTCTATAGTCTCCAATGATTTGAAAATAATATCTGTTTTAATTTTATTTAAACCGTTTACATAATGCGATGGTAGGTGTGTCAAACAAAAAAATATTGACTTCTTATTTTCCCATTCCAAGAATTTTCTAAAATGTTATTTAAGATAGTGAGCGAAGGAATAATCAATTTAGATAAGCTAATGTCAAATATAATTTATTATTCGATATCAATAAAATGTCTTTTAGAAACCCAATTAATGTACAACACGCTCCATGTTTTTTAATGTCTTCATAAAGCACTGAAACGTAAGAGCCAACCAGAAAAATAGCAAAAGACAAAACAATGTATAGCAAAATAAGCTGTTTATAAAACAGTGCACTTGTTTACGGTAAGGAAATACTCAAAGATAGCCATGAGATTTGGCAACATTGGTGAGGGTCACGGACCTTCCTGCTTGAACTTGAGGCTATCTCGGAAAGCCGAGTACGTGATAAGCTGCGTTGTCAAAGTGAAGTGCTCGTAATATGTTTGAGTACAAATTGTCAAAGGTAGTTTCGTTTTATTTTAGTTGACGCAAAAACCAAAGGTAAACAATGCTAATATAAAAACTAAGGCTTTAAACAAAAAAGAAGTTTAAACTAAGGCTAGACTAAGTCATGTATTTTAGTTAACGCAAACAATGCTAATATAAAAACAGAGTCTTAACTAAGGCTAGACGAAGTCATGTATAGATCTAGTTAAAGCGATTGGTTTTGCTACCCACGGCAGAGAGCAGAAAACTTTTCAAAATGAAGGTTTTCCGAAACAGTAACACTTCGAAAACTAATAATAGGTGAAGGAAACGCCAGATACCTGTATCTTACTATTTCCTTTAAATCCTCGAAAGGTCTCCTATTGTTTTTTTTATTATTCTTCCCTTCCTAACCTTATTATATCCAATTCGTAACGGGTCCTTCAGATTATTATACTTTGATTTAAAGTAGAATAGGAATGGGTCTGTGGCAGAGTAGAGATGCGGTGTTGTCAGTTCGTAGGCAGTGACTCTCAACCCACCATCGCTAACGGCAGAACGAAACATGCTACAGCACTAGTAAACTACTCTACCACAGCTACGATGAAACTGAGCAACGAACGGAAGTTTAACGTCGAATTGGCAACAAAGCTCACCCACGCAGCAAGATGTGAACTTCCTATTCGCTCAGATGGCAGTATCCCCCACTCACTCTGGCTAATTTCACCTCCGTAGAATCCTATTCTGTTTTAAATCAAACTATAGCATACTCTGGACGTTTTCCCTTTAAGCCGGAACTGAATGCATTTCCACAATAGGCTATAAAGTAAGTTATGATATAAACTTAAATTTTCTATTGTACTCTGAACGGTATTATAGAGTGCAAAATATTTTTATTTTGTTACAACTCTATATATGTTTTCCCTCTATATATCAAGTATCCTTTTTTTTCCATAACTAATATACATTTTTCGTCCACTTTTGAAACAGTCCGTTGACATTTTTACCAACTTCCAATACTGAACACAGTTTTAAGGCCTTCAGTACGAATCTTTTGAAGGACTTTATATCTTCGAAATGGAAATCCACATGGAGCTATAACAGATCTACTACTCGATATAGTGAGATTCAGACTAAATGCCCCTTACAATATAAAGCGGCCACCACGGTTGATGATTTCCTTAATTATGTATGAATAGAAGAGTTGTGAAGAAGCAATAAACAGCCGACCTTTCGATGGTCTAACCCAGGAAGTCAGATACGGTGGCCCTCTTAGATTTCTATATCTCCAAATAAGCTTAACGAAGGCAAACAACTGTTAAAATTATCGAGATATAAACGCCGCGCCGATTGGCAAAAGCTGATTTACTACGGCTGTAAAAATTGTGTAAAATATACAAGAATGGGGTAAAGACGGCAAACTGTCTGGAATTTAGGGGAGAATCATACCTCACGTGTATATGAGGTGTCTGAACGTTTCATTAAAGAGTGTTGAATGAAAGATAGCTGGAATAAAAGTAGGTCACTAGGAAGTAGAGGAAAATGTAGCTCGAGCAAGCAGGATAAGTGGAGTTGCTCCCTTCAGGGGCTAAAAAAAGATGTCTAAAAGAAATAAGCGAGTCAGTTAATGTGTAGAATATGGTCATGCGATATAAGATACCTCAGATAGCCTATACCTGAGAGAGACCTACTCTCCATAGGAGGTTATTGGCAATTGACCATCCCTTTCACCAGGGATACGTGAAATGAAAATAAGACTATTAAAGGCCATTTTCACCTGGGAGTAAAAGAAAATTACGGCTAGCCTGAGTAGAGGCCACTTTTCTGGATCAAGGGATGCCTAGCCTCCCCTCCTTAGGAATACAAGTGAGTTGAATATGCTGATGTGTTTTGCGATAGTCGTATGACTTTGTTCTTAAATATTTCATTTCATTCATTTATTTAAGAATTGAAGATTAAAATGACATTTGTTTTGCACCCCATCTTTGCACCTTTTGTAAAAGAACTTGACAAAATATTTGATTGTGAAAAACTACATAAAAAATAAACTATAAACTTTAGCCCTCCGAAACGTTGTTAGAATATAGAGTAAAAGTAGGAGCTGTTTGTGAGTAGATAACACTAAGGAACCGGTAGGAACTCCTTAAACTCGAGACAAATAAGAATGATTACTATGAACGATTAAAATTAGAAAGGTATTTCGGAGAGTGACGTTTTACTAATGTCTTTCTCCAAGTTCGTATGTCAACAAAAGGTACACACCACAAATAGCTAACTAACTAACGAGACAACGACAAATACCTAAGTAGAATGATGACAATTTATTATACGTCAAAGGCGGCTCGTGATAAGGATGCACGGTTGCGCAACCCCCAAACCAAAATTCTATAGTAGAAAATAATAAATGTGTTTATTATGTAACATGTATGTAGATTGTTATGAGCGTTTATTAATCATATAACATGATCCATCATTATAAATAATAATAATAAATTCAGAACTGCAGCTACTGTGACAGTTTGCTCAGTCGTAGACAGTCTCGTACAGCCTGGTTGCAGGGACACCTGCAACACCCAGTGACGTCACTCCTAATGGAGAAAAGGCATTGGAAGGGTTAGACAGACTGAAACAGCTAGGCAGCGCCGTAAGGATCTAAAGTATTCGGTTAAGATCGGCTCCGTCCGAAGAGGCGTATATGCTCTCCGCTGCGAGTTTCTAGTCAAATGAGTAAGTTAAATTTATTGACTTTTATTGCTTTAATAATTTGGATCTTAACAAAATTTGTTCCCATTCCTAGTTACGAACTAATTGAGGTGGATTTGTTAATAAATAAACCGATAACCTATGCCAATATATTTTCTACAATAAAATAAATCACAAAGTATTAAGCAGTGTCTATCTATTTTCCCTATAACAGCCTTTAAAGTTTCTATGATAACTATTTCTTTGCGTTAAAAACACTAACACTTTACGATATGCACTCCCATAGGTTTTAGGCACCAGCCGCCCTTGTTATACTTTATCCAACGCCCCTCCAGGGTTCTTCAATTATTCGACGACGAGCCTCTAACTAGTGGTTTATGACGTCATCAGTAGGATGTTAAAGCTTGGTAGTCCCGTAGATGTTGAATATCCTTTCTTGCAACACGGGCAGGCTTTAGCAGCCGGTGGAGATGGACTCGCAGGTAGTCATGCATTGAGGTTGAGAGGAGCGGATGAAAAAGATGAGCGAAACAACAATTCCTTATTGGTCGAAAGCGACGACGAGACACTCTGGTTCTTAATTTGACAAAGGGATGGAAAATACTCTTTCATTTTAATTCAATCTTAATTCACTCCAGCAATAGATGTTTAGAACGGTTTATTTCTCTTAATTCTTGCACGTAATGTAAAACGCATTAATGAAGAGTCCATTTTATTGTTGGAAGAGAGCCTAGTACAGTCACCGGGAGGGAAGCATCTGGCAACGGTCCAACACCAATCTTCAACCTAATTATCGCTAATTCTTCCGGATTATATCGAGGTTAAAAAAATACAGATGTTACACTGAAGTGAAAAATATACTTTTATTGCGGTCCTTTTTTACGTTCAGAAGAAACAAGTAAAGGCGAATATCACATGAAGGAACTATCGTCTAGTAGGAATGTGGTAGTGGCGTTGCACACATTGTTGGAAGAATCTGTTTCTGCTAAGCTCTACGTAAATCTGTTGCGAGTCGGTAGGTTTCTGCTGTTCTTAATATTGCCGTACATCTTTTAGTTAGCATGTTTCCGATAGTTTCAAGTAACGTGGAACATATCAATATAACGGAAGCATTTTATAAAATAAATCCACAGTAAGGCAGCAAACTCTAGAACAGAGAGTCCCAAATTTTGTCTGACCATCGCCCACTGACGAGATTTATAATTTTTTCGACCATCTGATTTAAAAAAAAGCACAAATCTTGTAATACCAACACATACATTCAAATGCATATAGGATGAGAAATGAGGACTTTTAAGTACATCATGTTCATTTAGGTATAATTATGTAGGCCTACATTAAAATTCCCAAATAATACGCCTAATAAAAGTATAACAATCAGGAATTACAAACTACATGAATTTTTATATCTAATTAATTAAACAACATAAATACATATATCTAACTAATGCGAGGATGCATTTGATGAGTTTCAATCAATTTGTTGTCTGGAGCCATTTTTGTTAGACATTTTAGGACCTCCTTACTTTTCAATTTCTAACCTATTCCTAGACTTCGTGGCAAGATTATTTACCGCACTAAACCCTTCCTCAACCACGTAAGAAGAAGGAAAGGCTACAAACAACTTCTCTGTGATGAACCTCAATCCATGATGGAGCTTGTATAATGAATACAGTTAAAACGTAAGGTACTTCATATACCTTGTTGGTTCATTTAATTTAATTTGTTACTCAAACAGATGTTTAAATAGAAATAATCACAACATTAAAACTCTAACCTAAAATGTCATAATTATTTGAGCGCATTACACATTTACTTGTTTGCAATTTTATTTTATTCTCTATTTTGTATAGGCAAAAACTTCTCGGTCATATTGTATATATAAAAAACAGAATTATTTTCCCAACAATTTTGTCAAAGTGCCCATCGAATTCTTATTCTGTCAGTTTCGTTCTCTGGCGTGCTAAAATCGTCCACTACTGGGTGAATTCGTCCAGTTTGGGAATCTCTGCTCTAGAACATGTCTCGAACCCATTAAATATCAGACAACTGTAACACCAGCATACCTACAACATAGTGTAATCTCCGCGTTGCGTCAAAAAGGACGAAGTTAACAAATTTATTATTAATTATCCAGTTGACCAAATATTACATAATACATACCTAGAGGAAAAAGGCGATTTATTCATAGGTCAGTTAAATCTTTTGGTTCTAGGAGAATCACTGATCGTAAAAGGAGGTTGCAGACAAGTTCCTACTTGGTTGACAATCTGTGTGTAATGTTCCCAGGGACATAAACGTCTAGACACGCTAGCAAAACTGGTATCTGTGTTTTGTAAAACCCTGATGAATTCTTAACGCTCCCCCAAACCCATCATCTTTACCCTTCTTAATGGCCCTCGCACAGGTCGTAAGGTCAACTACTGGCAAAGAAAGGGACCGGGACAGGAAAAACAGCCTTCAAGAAAGGTGATTGATCTGCTTGCTTCTCCACGACTAAGCGGTGCGAGGCGATTCATTTGTTTCCCACTTTAACGTCTTGCTCAACCATTTTTTATTACAAACTTGCCTTTCATTAATCTATTCGAATTTCATTATTTTGCGCCTCGCAACAACAAGATATTCCATTTATAACAGAATTTGAAAAAATTAAATATTTCTGTATATTTTTTTTAACACCGAATTTGGATTTGTTATTTTTTGCATTAATGAGAGACAAATTCAATTTGTTACTTTAAAATTTTTATCAGACATAATCAAATGCATAAAATAACCTTAAAATTAACATGTATAAAAGCTACCTAATACGAATTTTTTTCAGCCGGTGACCCTGCCCACACGAATCTTTCCTCAGTTCTTGTAATTCCCTTTACCCTTTTTCCTTACAAGTAGTATTAGCGAATAGACACCTCTCTTCACCCCGGTTGAGAACAATCTTCACCCAGTTTGAGAGCAGATTTATTTCAGCCGGTGACCCTGCCCACACGAATCTTTCCTCAGTTCTTGTAATTCCCTTTACCCTTTTTCCTTACAAGTAGTATTAGCGAATAGACACCTCTCTTCACCCCGGTTGAGAACAATCTTCACCCAGTTTGAGAGCAGATTTATTTCAGCCGGTGACCCTGCCCACACGAATCTTTCCTCAGTTCTTGTAATTCCCTTTACCCTTTTTCCTTACAAGTAGTATTAGCGAATAGACACCTCTCTTCACCCCGGTTGAGAGCAATCTTCACCCAGTTTGAGAGCAGATTTATTTCAGCTGGTGACCCTGCCCACACGAATTTTCCTTCAGTTCTTGTAATTTGCTCTACCCTTTCTGCTTATAAGAAAGAGTAACAATTGACCTTTCTTTACGAGTCTAATAAAGAATGGATCTACCTCAGGTACGCGCTGTACCCATATGAAAACACTTCTCTTTCTATATCATCTACCAACGGACCAGAGGTTTCATGTCTCAACGATTATACTGCCTATAGTTACAATCGTTCTCTATTCTCAGAAAGGAGTTTTAGTTATACTGTCTAAATCACTTAAAACTGCATTGAAATGATTTGTTTACTCAAACTATATTGAATAAAACTGTTTTGGCGTCTGTTTATCGGAGAGCTGAAGCTCCTCGTGACACGATGTTTCTGTATGGAATATTTACAGCAGTTTGAAATTAGTGTAAAGCTGTTACAATATATAAACCCAGTTAATCACAAAAATGTTTTAAAAATCCTAATGTAAATTTCGATTGCAAACCAATCACATTCAGGGGAATTTATTACAGTAATTATTGTAATATTTTGATCCAAGAGGATTGCTTTGCGAATATACTCGTACATTGAGATTTAAATAAAAAGTTTTGTGGTTAAGAGGTTTCATTAATTTAAAAAAAGAACAATAATATTAATGGTAAAGAGGGTACGCATTGTTTTTTTTTTTTAAATTTTTAATTGTGTAGTTAATTTTTATTACACAAATTTTGTCACAAATAATGTTCGGAGAGACATGTTTAATTATGTTTAAAGCGGGTCTAACTTATAATTAGAGTAAATTTATAAACTTACTGAAATGTAACGTCCTCGTGTTACTAACTGATCTTCAGTGTTTAAGTTGGCCGCTAGGAAGCGTTAGGCGCTTAGGAAGTGTTAAGAAGATGTTAAGGGGTTTTAAGGGAGGTATTTATAGGTTTTAAGGGCGGTCATAGAGTGTAAGTGATTTGTATTGGATGATCATTTTATAAGATTTTATTGTGTGTTCTGGTATGTTTTTATGTTTCATATTACCTTCACTTCATTTAGTACGTATTGAGAATTAATTTTTAAAAACTGATATTTTAAAAGATTAGTTATATTATTTAATGTTGCTAGTAATATTTATGTAAATCTGTTGAGCACAATAATGTTCTAGGCTTACTATAGCGCAATCACTAGGATGACAGGAGATTAAATGTACTTGCAACCCATTTAAACCTAATCGCTAATTTCTCTCCTACTTATAAGTTTGCAATAACATTCGATCATTTATTCAAGCACAACTGTTTAAAGCCAGATTATATTTTTAACAAAATAAACAATTAAAAAACCACATCGTGCAAAGTATCAAGACGGTGTAAGTAAATACGTCGGCGTTATCTGCCTTCAGTACTCACTTTTATTATATCTTAAAGCATAATTATGTACTTTTTTTACACACACCAAACAAATGCGATAAGAGCAAACAATTGTTATCTCCATAAGACAATCGTGCAACTTAACACGATAAAGTACTTACTTTATGGGACTTTATTTGCGTAATTATATAAGGTGAATTGTTATAATAAAAAACTCGCTTCAATCCTGTGTAAAATTATATAGTTTTATTTAGGGATGGGCCGATTCCGATCCTCGATTCCAGGAATCGTCGATTCTAGGTGGTATCGAGGAATCGTCGATACTCGATTTTTCATTCATAAAAGCGTCGATTCCGATTCCTATTTTGTTAACTATTATGTTAACTAAAATATGCGTGTGGAGTAAAAAACACAATTTATTACCAAAATTTATTATATTTGTGTGGAAAAATAATTAATTACCAACTATGTCTTATTTATGTATTAGTTGATTTGAATGAATTAAATGATTAAAGTAAACGAAAATATTATTATTTATGAAGCAACAGCAATCAAGATCGTAACCATTTCTGGTCGTTTGACATCGCTCGTCTCTCTCTCTCTCTCTCTCTCTCTCTCTCTCTCTCTCTCTCTAAATGTCAGAACAAAACACAAAAAAGTACAGTAAAAACTCGATTAACCGTCACCGTCGGAACCGTGGCCATGACGGTTGAGCGAATAGACGGATAACAGAAACACTGTATTATTCCTCCGAAACTTAACCTTAATAAATTATATTATAGACAGATATCACTCTCAAGGTTGAAGGTTTTGTGTAGCCTATTACATTAAAACAGAACTTTTAAAAGGTTTTGCCATATGACCAAGATGTTAACTAAATTAATTATTAGAGAACTAGCATGTAAGCTAATATAACTTGAAAGAATCGAGAATCGGCTAAAGAATCGAGAATCGAAAGGAAAATTTTAGAATCGGAATCGGAATCGGAATCGAAAAATTTAGGAATCGGTCCATCCCTTGTTTTTTTTAAAGGTATTCAGAAAAAAAATTTTTAAGACGCGTTCAAGGTAAATGTTCCTAAATTAATATTTAGTTATTTTGTTGTTCATCTTGATATTTTTCGTAACTGGAAAACACAAACAATAACAAACAAACTCCACACGTGATAGGAGTATATGAAGTGACTTGTTACTTTACTCCAGCTTTTAGACAGGAAAGTTGGACAAAATAAACAAAACACGAAGAAAGAGTGAAGAAGATGAAGAAAATCGAAGGACGTCTGGCAGAGAACAAAGCTAGATGCATCATTGTAGATAAATTAAAGCCGTCATATAAAACCACTTTCACGAATTTGATTTTAAACTTTGACTCCTGATTCTTCGAATAACGTCAACTATATCAGAGGGGTTGGTGCACGATCCCGTGGTACCATAATGCAAGAGCTCGAAAGGTTTAGTAAGGCTTGTGAAGTCACCGGTCTCCCTTGGGACCATATGGTGATCCTACAACCAAATCCTACTGTTTGGATCACTTTCCAGATCAGTAGAACAGACAAAAACGCCACTACTCGATTAAAAAAAAAAATATATAATATTAAAAGAATACAGCCAAAATTTCGTTTCGTCACACACACAAAAACCATTGCAATTCATACACCAAACATAACCACGAACCTGCCGTACACTTCCATAAATAAAGAAAAAAAATTAACAGAATTTAAAACACCTGAATAGAAAATTCTAAACATCCAGAATAAAGTAAATAGTCTAAACATTATAAACTTTAACCTAGATACATTTGACACAGGATAACAAACTTCCATTATAACAAAAGTTTTTATACATAATTATAAAACCGTTCACAAAACACACAAATAATCTAGATTCAAATATAATAAAGCATAGAACAACCGCAAAACTAACAATAACATAACTATACAATAACAAAACTAGCTAGTGAAAGCATTGAACAATGCATTCAACTAGAGGAAACTTGTGTTGAAAATACCAGCGAGTTTAGTCAATTATTGATCAGTAAATAGTTTCAAATAGTAATAGAAGTTATTTATAAAGATTTTCTTGGTGAAGGACAAAATGTCGGTTTTTTTAAGAAAGTTTGTTTCAAAAGATTTTTCTGGAAATATTATTATAGTTGTTCAAACTCTGAAACCTTCATAACAAAATTAATCAGTGGGACTGTCCTATAGACACGAATAGGCTGCATTTGAAGAATGTACTCAACACAATTGTTTTTATATTTTTTTTAAAATTATAAATAATAAAACCGCTAAGTATAGGCTTGAGAATATTGATTTTGCCTTTCTTAATGTTACAATATTTTTCATCGTTGACGCATCAACGAATATTTCTTTTCGTATTCGCGTCAACAAAGAAAAATACTGTAATGTTAAAAAAGGCAAAAAATATACTCAAATTTATACAAATATTCCTAACAAAAGTGAAAACAAATATATTACGAATTAAGACCTCTAAACCCCAACCCATTTTCATTGAAACAATAAACAAAACGCATATTTTGATTATTGATAGGGTCTACATTTCGATTGTAAGGCCTATCATCTTCAAAGGAAATTATTACAAGAATAAATCCAGTTATTCTTGTAATACCTTTCTTCTTAAAATGATTGCTTTACAATCGGAATCTACAATCAGGTTTAAGTAATTTGTTATTGTTGATAAGAGGTTTTATTTATTTATAGTAAACATTTACACCACGGTTGCTCTAAGTTGTTATCTAACAAAAGTTTCAAAGCATATATTTAATGCAGTTATTAATAAAAGAATGTACTCAATAGAAAACGTTTATTACATGTTGAAAAATATACTAAATTTTACTAAACTAATTCGATTGAAATATGTAATTAAAATGTATCAGAGCACCTAAAAAAAATTTTTTCATTTCAAAAACTGGAATAAAAATATATAACTCATTGTCATTATATTAAATTATTTATAGTAAGATTTAACGAAATATAAATAAATTCATATATTTATTAATTGATAAAATTATTCAACGTCTACAATAAATAAAGTAACAGAACCCACGTGTTGAAACAGCTGTTTTATAATAAAATATCAACGATAATATGAAATCATATTATAACTTAATTACAGCTAAAATATGAAGTGCCCCGTGACGCGTGACGAGTGAAATGGGTTTTCTCCCATACAAAACATTAGCCGCCAAAAAAAGTTCTCCTTTAATTTTCTTCACTGGAAGCTTTCATACGAAAAGGGTTCATTTGAACCTAGCTCCGGAAGACATCGAGGAACATTAAAAACCTTTACGGAAGTTTATAATTTAAAAATCTGTAGACAAATGTTTTTAGTGTACTTACATGAGATCGGACATTAAGTATATTGCACGAAATCGAGTGGGTGACTTGTTTAGAGCTGTTGCCACGTATGGAACCGGCCTCCAGAGGTATGTACTTTACCCCTGAGCGCTAATTGGCAACCCCGAGCGAAAAGCGTTGCCTAGTTCGAGCGTCGAGCTGTCAGTCGTTCACCTATCCGTGACTGGTCTCTCGCCCATGAGGCAACGGTGCATTTTTGGCCAACCGCCTCATTTCATGCAGTGGATGTTAGTATCAGTGGCAGTGACAACTTGTTATAAACCCAGTTCCAAGAGATTTAGTGCGCACAGGTATGATTTATGACATTGCAGACCAAGGTCCTCAAAATTTCTACGAAGCTTACAAAGGCCCTGGGAAGGTTTTATATTAGTACGAGTACAAAAGGTCGTTCTATCTCGTATGCAGGCCTTGTGTCGCTAGGAAACACGACTGTAAGATCTTGCTTAGCCTTCAGTAACAACAGACGTGTGAGCAAGTTGTTGGTCAAGACACAATTATAAATTTTTGTTACTATATGATTCAACGTCTAAATATGTCATTGTGCAATATTTACCTGACGAGATTACTTTAATTGTAACAATGTCATGAAAAACTGAACAACAATAAATAAATGAATTTCAAATAATGCATCACGCACTTGCGTTCAATTATGTCTAGACTGCACAAATTGTTAATTTCAACTATGTACTCTTTAAGTATATTAAGGTGATGTGACGTTCTGTTTTCGAAGGGACAACCAGTTTTTCAGACATATGACCGGTTGTCTCGACTACCCTCATGGGGACGGTTATTTATCTCGTTTTTTCAGAATAGTAACTGACATACCACTTTTCACAATTTTTTAAATATTGATTGCTTAAACAATAAATTGAAAGTCTCATATTATTGGTTTGAAAGTACAAAATCTTAGTTCATTTTATTGTGCTATCGCGTACTTTCCAGGAGTATCTCCACGCACCCATGCTTTGCTGAGGATATTAATGTTATGCCCTTAAAGCTCTGAGGGTACTTACTGTCCCGTTTTGATCTTCTAGAATTCTAGAAATCTGTTCACCTTAACTATAATTATTGTTTAATAGCTTCATTAATTTTTAAATACTCTTAATTTTAAAAAGTGCATTGATAAGCTTACTGAAGGTTCACAATTTTTTTTTTTCCAGGCGAAAAACCTATTGAGGTTATCATCGCCTAGCTAAAAGTTGAGTTTTTAAAATAATACTACATAAATAAAACTAATCAAAATAAAACAAATAAAATAAAATAAATGTTTAAAACCAATTGTAATAATCTAAAATTAAAGAACCTAAAATTATACAAAATTTAAATATTATTAAATATATTAAGGTGGCGTAAGAAAGCGAGGACACGGTCGATAGCCGTGACATCGTCCCTTAAAACCACCTTTAAACTACCTCGAAGATCGTAACGTATATACAAATTTTCCAACTTAGCAGGATATGCTTGATTGTAATATTATTTCTACAAAACGGACATAGTGGTGGATCCTCATGTCGCATCAACCATCCATGCGTTAACAAAGAGTGGCCGATGCGAAGTCGAGTTACCACCACTTCCTCCCTACGATTCGAACGAACAGATGTCCTCCATGGTCGGGCGGTATTTTTGATGTCCCTCAGCTTGTTTCTATTTACATTTTGCCATTCTTCATTCCAAACAGAGAATAGTGTAGTTTTAACTTTGCATACAAAATCTGATGCCATTACACGTTGTGTCGATGGTACCATACTTGTAGCTAATTTTGCACCTTCATCTGCTTTAGTGTTTCCGAATATTCCACAGTGACCAGGCACCCAGAGAAATGACACCTCGACACCTCGTAATTGGAGGTTCACAAAATGTCCCCATTAATAACCGTCACGCGATTGTTTGAACATGGGTTCAACCCGAGCCAATACGATCTATCGTAATATTATAGTACACCAAAATTTTCTCTCCCACATCTAATTAGCGGCCCACCTCAATCTAACCCCTCGCCAGAGATGAACTTACTTGCTTTGTACAGATTCCTCAGTTTACGTCCCCATAAAGTGGCGAATCAATGCTCTTTCTAAAGGAAGCGAGCACATTTCCTAGTCTCATTGCACAACACGCAGCATTACCGGTCACATACCCTAATGTTCAGGTACATATAAAATAAACAGGAATACAAAAATCATTACAATAAAAATCACCTCGTTTAGGTTAATCCGATTTATTTGTTTCGTTTAAAGGGCCAGAGCTACATAATAGGAGGTGCTTAAGTAACGCTCAATCCTAAAATCCCCGTTAGAGATTAGGTCTACTTCAGTTACAGGCGATTCCAAAATTTCCTCTACTTCCAGGGTATAATCATTACATTCCTTATTCGTTCCTTTACTTTAAATACATTTGTTTCTACAGAACGGTGGAATAGTGATTGTTTTAACAACGCTTCGATTAGCTATCTTCGCTTGCGGGTGTAACAGGCACATCTCCCAATTTCCCCGATAAAGGTATGCAATCATGCACTCACGATATCATATGGCAGTTCCGTATATCTCATCCTATTCGTCAAAATACTTTCTCATCATTCACTAACGTCAACAACTTATCACCTTAAATCAACTGATCGCCTTAAAATTATACATAATTCTACACTTTCAATCCTTACATAACGTTCATTCACTGCCTACAACTGATCACCTAAAAATTTCCTGATCGCCTTAAACTTATCGATACCTACATATTCTTATTCCTACACATACACCTTACAGGCGACAATACCAATATATCCGTGTACATTATTGTTTACATCTTATCATATCACTACTTTTAAAGTACACGCTAATGTAGTCTACTATACTAACTCTCTTACTTGTATATTTGCGAGTGGACCGTGATATAGTTCTCGAAAGTAGATTCGCATATATATCAAGTAAGATTCTTGTTTTAAGTATATTAAATTCAACTGTAAGTGATAAGTGAACACAAGAAGCGTTTTAAAAAAAGATTTTTGTTTAAATTACATTAAATTAAACAAGTGATTAGTAAATGCAAGAAAACAGTGCTTTTATAGTAAAAAGAGTTACTTCAGCTGAATTATTCGAGTGTTAGATAAAATAAACGAGTCTGTAGAATGATTTTTTTCTAAATGCAATGTTGTTACGGAACTATAAGGCTTCGTTGTGAATATAAAAGAGTCTGGATTTGATGTGTTCATACATTATTCGTGACAGCCATAAAACCTTGAAATGAAAATTTCATCGCTCGTAGAGTTTAACAATCTGAAATCTACGTACGTCGTTACAACAAATATTGCCGCATAATGTAGGCGATAGTGACCATGTGATCACGCGAACCATGCTCTCTACCTCACCGGTAAATGGTGAGTGTTTTTAAAGGAATCTATCCTGGTCACGCCAACTATGCTCCCTAACTCAACGGTAAATGGTGAGTGTTTTTAAAGGAATCTATCCTGGTCACGCCAACTATGCTCTCTAACTCAACGGTAAATGGTGAGTGTTTTTAAAGAAACCTATACTAGTCTCTACATCAAAGGTAAATGGTGAGTATAATTAAAGAAAGCTATCCTAGTCAAGTGAACCATTTCACTTTTTACTCTCTACTTCACCGATATTAGATACGCGATAACCTAATCGGTAAATGGTGAGTAAATTTAAAGGAAGGGAAGCTTGTCACGCGATCCATTCTATCTACCGCAGCGGTAAATGGTGAGTAAATTTAAAGGAAGGGAAGCTTGTCACGCGATCCATTCTATCTACCACATCGGTAAATGGTGAGTATATTTAAAGGAAGATATTTTGGTCACCCTTACTATGCTCTCTAGCTCACCGGGTAAATGGTGAGTATATTTAAAGGAAGCTATTTTGGTCACCCTTACTATGCTCTCTACCTCACCCGTAAATGGTGAGTATATTTAAAGGAAGCTATTTTGGTCACCCTTACTATGCTCTCTACCTCACCGGTAAATGGTGAGTATATTTAAAGGAAGCTATTTTGGTCACCCTTACTATGCTGTCTACCTCTCCGGGTAAATGGTGAGTATATTTAAAGGAAGCTATTTTGGTCACCCTTACTATGCTCTCTACCTCACCGGGTAAATGGTGAGTATATTTAAAGGAAGCTACTTTTGTCACCCTTACTATTCTCTCTACCTCACCGGGTAAATGGTGAGTATATTTAAAGGAAGCTACTTTTGTCACCCTTACTATGCTCTCTACCTCTCCGGGTAAATGGTGAGTATATTTAAAGGAAGCTACTTTTGTCACCCTTACTATGCTGTCTACCTCTCCGGGTAAATGGTGAGTATATTTAAAGGAAGCTATTTTGGTCACCCTTACTATGCTCTCTACCTCACCGGGTAAATGGTGAGTATATTTAAAGGAAGCTATTTTGGTCACCCTTACTATGCTGTCTACCTCTCCGGGTAAATGGTGAGTATATTTAAAGGAAGCTATTTTGGTCACCCTTACTATGCTCTCTACCTCACCGGGTAAATGGTGAGTATATTTAAAGGAAGCTATTTTGGTCACCCTTACTATGCTCTCTACCTCACCGGTAAATGGTGAGTATATTTAAAGGAAGCTATTTTGGTCACCCTTACTATGCTCTCTACCTCACCGGTAAATGGTGAGTATATTTAAAGGAAGCTACTTTTGTCACCCTTACTATGCTCTCTACCTCACCGGGTAAATGGTGAGTAAATTTAAAGGTAGTGATACTACTCACTCATAGTATCTCATCGCTATATGGTAAGTATCCGTAATTTAAAGAAACCGATGCTAGTTACGCAAACCATATCTTTTTATATATAGGTAATGTATGAGACCCTAATCAAATGGAACCATATTGTCTATATTTTTTAACGGATTATTTAAATCATATGAAAATCGCGTATCGTTTAATTTTATTTTTACGTAGAATTTCATGAGAGAATTTATTAAATAAATGTTGACAACATTGAATGGATTTCACAGCATCCAGTAGGTGAGTCATTCAGGCAGGCTGGCCGGGGGCAATAAAGCCCTAATTCTGGTCTGTGTGAATGAGCACTGGTCTGTGATGTAAAGCTCACAGCCTCAAAATATTAAACAAAATGCATGGTAAAGCGTACATATATTAAACGCAGCAATGCTAGCCACGCAAGTCACTACTTCCCCTTTCCCTCCTGCAGGAAAGACACAGTTTCTTACCAAAACTCTCTACAGCTAACTGGCACTGTGGCCTACATTTGTGTCCGCTAGGCATAGTTTTGGGATAGCATTATTCAACCGTACTTTGTGGTATCTATAAATAAATTTCCTCGATACGAAGTACCGGCCATTGCCATTACTTTTATAGCGTAGTAGTAGCCGACGTTTTTGTAGTTTTCATACAGTATATTTTTAAAAAAAATCTAGATTGAAGTTGACACTTTTTTACGCTCGTTTTCAATTACGTAGTTCAGACGGTTGTAAAAATACATTAATCTGTCTTAGTTAGGGTTACTAAGATTGTACTGTAGGCCTATACATAAGCATTACTAATCTATTAATTATTTTTTTAACAGAAAACATAATTAGAACAAAATTGGTATATTTAAGAACACTCTTTCCCAAAATATTACGTCATGGACATTGTTCACCAGCTTGTTGTGTCTTTTGCACTTGATTTATGTGGATAACATAATTTTATTATTATAAAATTTTTTTTCATATAACAATCAATAATTTGTGATATTTTACTCATTTCAATATTTAAATGAACAAATAATTTTAGCAATTTAAATAAATAAGTACAAATGGATATATTTAATGATGTTTAAAAACATAGTTGGTTATTATCTAAATTAATTAATAATAAAATAAATAAATCATTAAATTAAAATAAATAAATCTTCACTGTCTAAATACACCATTAAATCGAACATAATTATTCCATACAAAAAATATTGGACAAAATTTGATAAATATATTATCTTAAATATTTAAATTAAAATTCAATAATTATTAAATGCTATGCATAGCTAATTAAAATATTTGTTTTAATTGCAAATAAAGGTAATTTAACTGAAATAGCGTTTTGATTATTAAATAATTGGATATTGTAATAAGTCCAGTTATATTTGAATAATCATTATTTTATTAAATTCAAAAATGGTTTTTGTAATTAAGTAAATGGGCAGGAATGTTTGGAAACGAGACTGACGGTGAGGAGGGGGGGTCTTTAAATTAATAAAGCTTGTATTAAAGTCATATGTAACATAGAATTGTGAGGGGAAGAGGGAGGGGCTAACATGCCGTATCGATCCGGTGGTGGGGGAAATACCTTCCCCAAACCCTTCTCTCCTGTCTCTCTCGCACACTATTTCTTGTAATATTATGTCTTTAATATGCTATCATATATTTTATAGTGCAATCACATTAGGCGAAATGAGTTTTTAGAGTTACTGGATCAATAAGATGTAATTTGACAACTAATCTTTATATTCAGATTCTATCTGGGTTGTTGTAATATTATAATATAGTATTGCCAATCAATTTTATAAAATTAAAATGATTTTGTATTACCATTTTATAGAATGTATTTATTTTAATAAGAATGTTGAAATATTTCAGACGGACAAAGTACTCACATTTACAACTTTATCAGGAAGTCAATATAACTATTCTATTGATGTTACTGTAAATGAAATATTTTGGTACCTAAATATATATATATATATATATTTATATATGTATATTTATATGTATATTTATATAAGTATATTTATATAAATATATAAATATATATATATATATATATATATATATATATATATATATATTAAATATGATAGTGTTTAAAAAAATTTCTAAAAATTTACATTTTAAATTGCTATCAACATAATTCGTTATTAAAATTTTTGTTATTTTTTTATTTATTTTGCAACTTTAATTAATTCTTTAAAAATATCTTTCAGTTATCTGATTTTTCTTAATAGAGTAGGCTATATGTAGTATAATGTAGTGAAGACAAGGTTAGTCTGCCTATTCAAAAGTCATGGGTTTGTAAAGATATAAATCGTTTTATGTTTAAATATTCTTAACGTTTTGTTTAATATTTTTAATTATTAATACATCAACTTCTATGAATATAATTTATATAAGATATATAAAAATATTGTTGTATTAATTCTTCATTTGCGAAATCCCTATGTGAGCTAGAAGACATTAAAATAAGGTAATTTTGATGATATTTTGACATTTGTGTTGGCAATAGGTTTTAAATTTGTGAATATGTGTTTTGTGAAAGATAATAGTCTATAGTAAAGTTTTATCCTGAAGGTAATCCATTTGGAATGTTTCGAAATTATTTAAAGGTTGTTCAAATTTTATCATCTATTAATGCACGTAATCAATCAATTATAAAAAAAAAACTTATATTTACTCCACATAGGGCTATGTAAAAGACTGTTACTAAACCTGGACTATTTTTTTTATTCATGAATTAAAGCGATTTGTAAAGATATGAATCGGTTTAAGCCGCTACATTATTTTAAAACTTGTAGTTTGTTAATTTTTGTTATTCAAGTAACATTTTGTTATGCTTCTCTGCACGCCACATCTTAACAAAAACGTCGAAGATAAATGGGTCAAATAGAGCTAGTTAATAGGGTCAAAATATCACAGATAAATGATCGAATAAAACTATTTATAAGTGACAAAATCCCAGCATAAATAGGTCGAATAGAGCTACTTAGAAGTGACAAAATGTCAGAGATAAATTATTCGAATAAAGCTAGTTAGAAGTGACAAATATTCTAATAAAGCTAGTTAGAAGTGACAAAATCCCAAACATAAATAGGTCGAATAGAGCTAGTTAGTAGTGACAAAATTCTAGACATAAATAGGTCGAATAGAGCTAATAGTGACAAAATATCAGAGATAATGGATTAGAATAGAGCTAGTTAGCAGTTGCAAATTGTCAGAGTTAAAGGATTCGAATAGAGCCAGTTAGCAGTGACAATTTGTCAGAAATAAATTGATCTAATAGAGATAGTTAATATTGAGAAAACGTCAACAATAAATGGGTCGAATAAAGGTAATTAGCAGTGACGAAATGCCAGAGATAAATGGGTTGAATTGAGCTAGTTAATAGTGAGAAAATGCCAGAGATTGGTTTCTGTTGGAATATTCATTGTACTGTACTAAATATCAGACCAATATACCACGGCATGTTAACCGAAGGGAACGCTTTAGGTGAGGTTACGAAAAATGTATGAAATTTCTAAATTAAAAATAATTAAACAGGCCTGCTTGTGGCATCTGCTTACTGGAGAAATTCTTCCCGGTATTTTATATTTACGTTAGGCCGGAACAATAATTATGTTTTAAAATATTATTGTCAAGTATTATGTAATTTTAAGTGCAATTTAAATAAATATTATCTTTATCAATATAAATTATAGTTTATTTAATTAATTTTATGACTTAGTATTTTGTATTGATTATTACAGTATTTTGTATTTAAATTTACGCTGTTTCAAGGAGATCAGCCAGAACGATCACCATCCCCTACGAAGAGTAAAGTAAGGATTGTAAATATAAGCCTACTCTAGGTAGGATCATGGGAGGGATATAATAAACCCCTGGTACAGGATGTTATATCATCACGTTATATTAACACTACTTGATGTTATAATATCCATACATTTATTATACATGAACGTTTAATCAATAAAAAGTAGTTTCAATTAAATCGTTATCATCAGTTACGTTGCAAATTTCTATTAGTAGGGACTAACAACTAGATAATTTGAAAATTTATACAATTAGTGCATTTGGAAAAGAGTTTATACATTACGGTTACAAAACTGTAAAACCTGCATCTAAAAACAAATATTAATAAGATAATTAAATATATATCTACAATTTTTGTATTTTAAAATCATTATTTCACTGTTTCATAACTATTATTTTGAATACTTTATTTACATTTCGACAACACCAAATTCCAGAATGTATCAATTTGGAGATAAATATTAGTAGCTGTTCCTGTTTATAAATAGATTTAGTCAATAATGATCAGCAATTACCTGATGGAACTGTTTGCTTGATTAAAAGTTTTTTAATTATAGGATCTGTGTAAAGGTTAATTTTACATATTTCATTGTAACCTCCTCACTAGCCAAGTTCAACAATATTATTATTTATTCTTTTATTTTATTAAACACTTATTAATATCAATGAAATGTCGATAAGTTATCATTATCATAATTATTAGCACGCATAAAGTTATACATCATTATAAATGATTATGCATATTAAATTAGTTTATATGATAAATACAGTAAAGTCATGCATATTTATTGTACGTTATAATTTATAATTGTTTCTTAGAAAATAAAATTATTAAAGGATTACATATTTTATACGATTACGTTTATTTATCATTATACTCAACCATTACTATTGCATAAAGACTGTAATACAGATTGTTAAAATTTCTGTGCAATAAATAAACATAAAGAGAATAATTTTCCAATAAAAAACATAATAAAATTCATTAATATACACAATCCCTCTATAATATGAATTACACCGCTGATTTTAATGTATTCCCCTGTTGGTTATTGATTAGGCAATGTGTATTGCACTCTGGCCTCGGTAATGGATGTCCAAACACACATACACTTAATGTGTTCATAAACTTTAGACCCCAAAATAATGTAAAAATCTTAATTTTCTTAATAAAATGAAATTAAAACATAATTAACGCCTAGATACTAATAAAAATACAGTAGAACGTCTCTAATTACGAGAGGGTGACGAATTCGAGAAAAAGGCGAATTAAGGAAGTCGTGAAATTATAACATGTAATTCTAGATAAACATAACACATAAATAGGTGTGTAGGTTAATGAGACAATAACACTAGCACGCAAAATAGGTACATTAAATCGATTTACGTTTTACTTTTAAAAACTCTGTTATTTTCTTTTGCACTAAAGAGTTCTTTTCTTTTGTACTGTGAGGTGGAAAATTTGTCTTAAAACCACCAAATTCGTCAGTTCTGCCTCTTTTTGTCTTTCATACCACCCAGTGCATTTCGTCTACTCCCAGGCACTTCGTTTTCTGGACAAATGTGTTGAGAGATTTTCTCAGTAATCGAATGACTTATGTCTGGTATCGGCCTTATCTGATGATGCCTACACTATCTGATAGTGCAGATGATGTTTGTTACTACGGTGACGAACTAAAGAGAGGATTTAGAGAGGTTCTACTGTACTACCAGGCAAATTCCAGCTGTTTTAAATTTAGCGTTTCGGTTTATTGTCGGACGGGAAAAACTGTCACATCTTTCTGGTTACATATATGTTACATGTTGTGTAGTGGGTAGAAACCTCTGACGATGAATACTTCAAAAGCAACTACCCTACATTTCCATGTCCCTTTGCCCCTTCTATCTATCTTCCTCTTTCCTCTTCTTACAAGTGTAACGTATGATAACCTCGCTATGAACACAAAAGAATAGGTTACAAGAGAATAGGTACCTCCACCCTTTATTATAGCCCAAGGTATTTTACGTCCCTACCAAAATCCTATCCATTCCCTACCCTTACTTCAGAGAAGTCAAAACAAACTGAGTGCCGCCTTAAGAAACCGCAACATGCCGCAGTCAGTTACCTTTCTGACCTTTGGTATCAACCTAAGGAATTATTAAGGTAACTTCTATAATGCTTTCATTAAAAACTCTATGTCTGAGGGGATCTAGTTTTAATTTAGCCGAAAAAGCTACGTGGTTGTTTTGAACAAAAAATTAGTTTGAATATTAAAAATCATATTTCTCTTTAGTTAATTTTATAAAACTAAATAATTTTTTTAATGACTGTTGAAAAAATATCATTAGGATATTTTAAATAATTCAAAGTTTTTTTTTGGGGGGGGGGAAGAAGCTCCAGGAAATCCCCAGAAAAAGTGAGCAAATGAAAAGAAGAGTAAAAGAGAAAAAGGCAAGAGGGAGAGTTATAGGGATGAAAGAGAAGGGATGTAGGATCAAAAGTAGGCAGGTGTACAGGATAAAAGACGGATTTTAAAAACAAATAGTTTATTTTTTATTTATTCTTGTAGTTTATTACTTTTCTGCCTAACATTCTTTAGTAGGCATAGACACAAATATTCTTTGAGCTTAGCTTGTGAGGTTATGTTAAAAACAAATATTTTATTTTTTATTTATTCTTGTAGTTTATTACTTTACTGCCTAACATTCCTTAGAAGACATAGACACAAATATTCTTTGAGCTTAGCTTGTGAGGTTATGTTAAAAACAAATATTTTATTTTTTATTTATTCTTGTAAGTTTATTACTTTACTGCCTAACATTCCTTAGAAGACATAGACACAAATATTCTTTGAGCTTAGCTTGTGAGGTTATGTTAAAAACAAATATTTTATTTTTTATTTATTCTTGTAGTTTATTACTTTTCTGCCTAACATTCTTTAGTAGGCATAGACACAAATATTCTTTGAACTTAGCTTGTGAGGTTATGTTAAAAACAAATATTTTATTTTTTATTTATTCTTGTAGTTTATTACTTTACTGCCTAACATTCTTTAGTAGGCATAGACACAAATATTCTTTGAGCTTAGCTTGTGAGGTTATGTTAAAAACAAATAAAAACACACAAAACTCACAAATTAATCATTTATTTACTCATACGCGTTAGAATGACAAAGTCATCATCATCAGTGAGTGTTACTACTACAAACTCTACAACAGTTGTAGGTTATAGTTTGTAGTAGTAACACTCACTGATGATGATGACTTTGTCATTGAAACGCGTATGAATAAATAAATGATTAATTTGTGAGTTTTGTGTATGTTTTTATTTGTTTTTAGGCATAGACAATTAGTTTTCTTTAAAAGTCTACGTTTTACTTGAATCTTTAGTATTTCCAATCACAATAGAATTATTTTCAGTTAAACTCCATTCTGTACGTCATAAATATTTGGACATTTGTAATAGCATTCGTTGTAACTGCGTATAGTCTACGTTTACAAAATATCTTAATGCATTCTCTTCCACTGTCTTGGGAATGTTTCATGAAGTTAATATAATACAATATTCACAATAAACTGTCTCCACTAATCGATGTCAATCGACTGTTGTCAGAACTTTTAAATTAACACAACCGGAAGGACAACTGGTCAAGAAAACTCGGTAGGTCGTGGTTCGGTTTATTTCGAAGATTGTGTACAAGCTACACACGTCAAATTAAAATAGACCTTACGAACAAAGCTGTTATTGTGCACATATTTTTTCCTTTGCTAAATTATTATTTGTCTTGCACTGTTTAAGAGTTTCAAGTATAGGGAGGAAGCGGGATGAGAGGGGGAAAAAGTCTCTCAGTCATTGGCTATTTAGATATAAAAAAATGTTGTAAGATGTAATCTAAAATTTATTAAAAGTAAATTTAATTTTTCACTTACGAACAAAATGTTGGAAGATGTAATCTAAAATTTATTAAAAGTTAAATTTAATTTTTCATTACGGTATTCCAGATATAACTGTTTAACATTATCAACCTAACCTTTCTCCCACAGTATCACATTTTTTTCTAATAATGCAGTAATTAATATTTAAAATTATAATATAATTTGCTCAGTAAGTTTAAATATTTTCTGTGTTTAAAGGCAGCGTTTATGTTAAAATAAAAACCTGTGACAATATTATAAACAAAAAGCTATAAATAAAAAAAACATTATAATTTTAGAAACGGGAAGATTTAAATCTATCCATTATGGATTGTTTGTTAACACTGTCTTAAATTTTAAATTAGTTTTATTTTCTGAAATTTAATTAAACTGTTATGTTGAGGACAAAGAGGAAATGACCGGAATTCTGCAACCTCCTTGGTCCACTAATTCGGAAAACATTATAGAAAACACTCCTTAAAATGTCTACATCACAGAAGCGAACTTTCTCACGTGAGCTATGTTTAGATTTTACACTCCAACGACCAATTCGCGACCTTGAAAGTTATATGTACATGTTCACAACCAAGAATGTAGTAATTTATTCTCTGTCGTTATAAGGTTTGGTTCACTAAGAACTGAAATATTTAATAATAAGGGAATTGTAGAAATGAAAACAATTACGAAAATTTAGAAAATTCGAAAAGTCATATAATAAGTCTAAAAGAAAAGACAAAAAGTTTTATTCAAACGTTTAATGCAGTTTCGTCGTTTAATTATTTTATATTCTAATATCATCCATTTTAATTAGCCTGTTTTGACTTAAATGCAGCGCCATCCTTTACTCATTCACAAAACTGTTTTTACTATGTCAAATGATTTTTAAATGTTAAAATACCCGACGATATGTAACCCCAATCATTAAATGAACCAACAACACTGTCAATTATTGATAAGATTTTATTATTTATCAGGGTAATGTTACTACAATAAAAGTGGACAGATATCTGTTTCTGTATAACTAACTGTACGAAGAAACAATGACTACAGTTTTAGCGAGAATCTGTTTTATTTGTCTAGTACGACACGTGCGCATTGTAAAAACCAAGTTGGTTGAGTGTGTACAAAGAAATGACCGAATAATTGAGTAAATTTAATAAAAGGTGAGTTTATAATAACGTTGATGTATAGCACAGAAACCTTTAGCTTAACCTTAGCGCCTTCATTACAATAGCGAACGGTATAACGCAACCCGGCAAACACACGTTATTTGTTGTGATCAGACCGAGTGATAGCGACCACTACTCAAGATGTGAGACTATAGATCACAATATGTAGTTGGTTTGAATTCACCAAAATTATTATTTAAAATACATAAAATTTATTCTCTTAGTGGCTTTCATCCATACATTTCACTTATTAAAAAACTACGAATTAAACCTATAACTAGCCAGCCGATATTTCACTGTCATTTTACAACAGCCATTGTTATCACAACTGTCTTATTGTATTGTTTCCGACATTGTCACGGTTAGATAAAAACATGTTAGTTTTTAATTTGCCAAATGTAACAAACTATACACCAATAAAAAGGTTTCAAACATTTTATGAATAATACTTTTGTTTGAGATCTTTAACTATCATATGCTTAGTGATAGTCAAATATCCATGTATATTTTTTATTTAATTAATATAAAATAAATTCTTTACAAAATGTTAATCTTGAAATATTCATTAACTATACAATACTTTAGAAAAATATGTAAATTTAAAAATACAGTATATTTCCAATTTTCTAAAATTAGAAATAGGAAGTTTTAGGTTCTTTGTTATTTTTCATACTTATTATTAAAATAGAGAAAAACATATTTATTACATAAAGAACTGAATTATGTACATAAAAAATTACATTGCCGTAAGGAATTTGCAGATCTGACTTATTTTTATAATTTGAAATTTTCTAAATTGTTGGCCTTTTATAAATATAAAAATATAGTAAATTAAAAATTATAGAAGAATGATTATCAAACACTGATAGAAATATTTTGATAAACATACCGTCATATTCTATATACCTTCCAGATACAGAATACATACATATATGTATACTTCTCATATAAACTGAATACGTTTTACACAAATTCATATGATTACAGTGTACCTGACCTTGAGTGATCGCAGTAGGCGAGACGGGAGGCAGGTGTCAGTATAAACACTTTCCTACAGACTTGATAAGGACTAATATTTTAAATAATAAACCCAATAACCACAAATTAACTTTATTTATTCACCTTAAACCTTTGTGGTTATTGGGTTTATTATTTAAAATATTGTAACAGGCCACAGTTGCTCAAGAAAATCATTATATATTAATAAAGACTGTCAAAACACTGACTTGCATGAGAAGGTCGATATATAGATAAATTCTATGAGATAACAAACAATTTTGAAATGAGTGTAGACATATCGGATAGAGAAGCTGTTTATGTATAGAAGATTCTGAATATATAACATGTTTTAAGAAGTGGTAGTACACTAGAAATCTCGTGCGATTTCTCGGGTCCAAGTTCAAGGTTGCATGGTCCGCACTATACTACGAATACTGAAATCATCTTGCCACTATAAAGGACAGACACTTGATAGATATAGGGCTAAATCGTCAATTAAGATTTTTCGGTTTATTTAATTTGCCCTATTTGGCATAATGAATTTTCGTCTAACATTTTCATCAGCTTTGTCCTGAGATTAATTTACTTATTCTACTGGAAACTATTAATTTACTTTAAAGAAATCTGTAAAGTTAAGTAATTTAGCAGTGCCAATAATGGATAGGCCTAAACATTTCACCTAACAATATATTTATTAGTCAAGTATTCTTTAAATGTTTTTACAAGAGAAAACCCCAAAATAGATCTGCAAAATATTACAAATGTTTGTAATAAATAATTTATATAAGTGTTTATAAATTTAAATTCCATCATAATTTTAATTTTATTTTTGAAATATTTAAAATGAAAAACAGGCATGAGACACCTTTTCATAAGTTCTCTTTACACTGGGGAAAATTAAATAAGCTCGGATTGTCTAATTTACTGTAAAGTTCTATCAAACTTTATTGAAATATTTACAGCATTAAATTTCCTTCATCAGAGATTATTGTATCGCTCATTTTGTAATATTTGTTCTCTGCTTTATAAATTTAAAGCGATCAGCTATTATTAGCCATCCTAGGAGTGGGAAAGGATGGTTCGAATATATAGGAAGGATTAGAGTAGGGAATTAAAACCTGGTAGAGGATATAGTGGAGATATTATGCATCACGTGTGCAGGGTCGCGTGCCTAAAGTAGATCTACTGTCGGTCGGGGGTTTAAAGAGGTTATCTACCCATTACGTGTGTAGGACTGTAAGCACGTTACCCCCTTGGTTTGATGAGGGTAACCAGGTAGTTCCCCGATCTGTGGACCGAGTGACAGTCAGCTCCTTGTCTCTCCCTCACTCTAGGAGAAAGAGGAAGTGAGATAAAGTAACGGTAGAGTCTTTCCACTCCAACGCGTAGGCCTAGAGTTTAAGAGGTTCTTGGAAAACCAACTCACCCTTCTAACTCGTTTACAGGGTCGGCCTTTGATACTATTTTGCCTCATCTACTACGCAATGTCTCAGTGGCTGAAATAGTAGTGAAACCTTTCATTCCGTGTCGAAAAAGTGTAATTTAATTCTTATTTATAAAACTATGCCAGAAAGTAACCTTAGCACCATCCAAGTCTATCATAACGGTCGATTAAAAGACTTATTAATTATCCTAATAGGATAAAAAGTCAAATCCATTGTTTTTAAGCTAACCTAACTCGCACCCCCTCACCCATATCAACTCCAACCTTCACAAGTTGGCTGCGGCTGGCACACAGTCCGGCCGCTGCTTCTTGGAACAGGGGGTCATAAACCGTCTCATCGTCCTTTCACACACATTTACACCCTCTTGTAAGAAGAAGAATAAGAAAGGGTAATAGAATTAGACACGATTAAGGAAAACACATAATGATTTGGTACTGAGAATAGACGACCATCATGGCATCATGTGGACAGGGTTGCTTTGTTCTCAACCAAGGAGAAGAAATGTATCACGGTACACATGTTGAAATATTAGATTAAGTCTAATTACTTTTCTACTTGCAACCAAAAAAGCTGCCATACTCTTCGTTGTTTACATTTTATATTCATCAACTGGTGATACAAAACCAGTGTAACGAATAACAAACCCCTCTTTATGGATCCGGTAGAGAGTAGGTATACTTCAGATACACTCCTACAGGTATTAATATTCATAGTGTATCGAGATTTATTGCACAGGCTTGACAAGTTTACAAGTCCTGTCACGCTTGCCATACTGTTATGGTAAAAAGCTTTTAGAACTACCTAGAAGTAAAGCGGCTAGAAATTACGAGAAATTACTAAAAATTATAGTAAGGTTTTGCTAAGCGGGAGATTAGTGTTTGTAATTTAGTGAAGAGAATAAAAGCATTAGTAACATACAGTGACAGTGCAGGTTAAGTGTAGATAGGCTATTAGCGAACACAGTAGTTTTTATTAGTCCTAATTAAATCCGTGTTTGGACGTTTTCATAAATGTTAAACTTTTAAATAATAGTAACCCTAAAAGCGTGCCAATTAGTAATTATTTATTTAGGATAAAATTACTTTATAATTTATTGAACCCTAGTAAGAACATTTTTAACTTTCAGTCATAAAAAACCTTCTTTTAAGTTATTTTTTTATAGTTATTCAAGCCATGTATTGTTGTGCATGGCACAGTAGTCATAACGTTTCTTACACCAATGCCAATTGGTTACATTTTTAGTCTGCAACAACTTAGAGAAAGCTATTGGTGAATTCAAAAGTCTCTAGCACTTGTGTATCTAAAACGCCCGAAAAATAACTGGTCATTTCTAAAAGAAATTTCCGGTAAAATGGTTAATGCTGAGACAACTTGCAAATTGTTTCTATGTCCAAAGAAAATTGAAAAGTTTTATATTCAGCTAGGATAATCTATATCCGGAATTTCCAAACTACGGGCCGCGAACAGATTTTTTCGGCCCGCGGAAAACATAGGTCTTGATTAGAAAAACTGTCGTGTGTGTATGGGGGGGGGGGTAGATTTTCTACCCTGAAATACTGCCCGCCTTTCCTCCAAAAAGTTTAAATGTGGACCTTGAGTAAAAAAGGTTGGAGACTCCTGATCTATATCATATGAAAATTAATTGAAAAATTCCAAAACTACAAAGCTTTTAGTAAATAGGTATTGCCTTCTGCAGTATTTACCCCGCACAATAAAAGGTTTTATTTTCTCAAACGTGTTTTATATCTTCTTTTAAAAATGTTTTTTCATGCTCCATTCTGTAAGCCGTTAGCTATTTTGTCATTTGTGTTTCTTTGAGAATCTTTAGTGTTTTCAATCGCAAATTCAACCATTTTCAGTTAAAATCCCAGTCCTTCTTTTACATTTTACATTCTGTACGTCATAAATATTTGGACATTTGTGTTTCTTTGAGAATCTTTAGTGTTTTCAATCGCAAATTCAACCATTTTCAGTTAAAATCCCAGTCCTTCTTTTATATTCTGTACGTCATAAATATTTTGTCACTTGTGTTTCTTTGAGAATCTTTAGTGTTTTCAATCGCAAATTCAACCATTTTCAGTTAAAATCCCAGTCCTTCTTTTACATCCTGTACGTCATAAATATTTTGTCATTTGTGTTTCTTTGAGAATCTTTAGTGTTTTCAATCGCAAATTCAACCATTTCCAGTTAAAATCCCAGTCCTTCTTTTACATGTTACATCCTGTACGGCATAAATATTTTGTCATTTGTGTTTCTTTGAGAATCTTTAGTGTTTTCAATCGCAAATTCAACCATTTTCAGTTAAAATCCCAGTCCTTCTTTTACATGTTACATCCTGTACGTCATAAATATTTTGTCATTTGTGTTTCTTTGAGAATCTTTAGTGTTTTCAATCGCAAATTCAACCATTTCCAGTTAAAATCCCAGTCCTTCTTTTACATGTTACATCCTGTACGTCATAAATATTTTGTCATTTGTGTTTCTTTGAGAATCTTTAGTGTTTTCAATCGCAAATTCAACCATTTCCAGTTAAAATCCCAGTCCTTCTTTTACATGTTACATCCTGTACGTCATAAATATTTTGTCATTTGTGTATCTTTGAGAATCTTTAGTGTTTTCAATCGCAAATTCAACCATTTTCAGTTAAAATCCCAGTCCTTCTTTTACATCCTGTACGTCATAAATATTTTGTCATTTGTGTTTCTTTGAGAATCTTTAGTGTTTTCAATCACAAATTCAACCATTTCCAGTTAAAATCCCAGTCCTTCTTTTACATGTTACATCCTGTACGGCATAAATATTTTGTCATTTGTGTTTCTTTGAGAATCTTTAGTGTTTTCAATCGCAAATTCAACCATTTCCAGTTAAAATCCCAGTCCTTCTTTTACATGTTACATCCTGTACGTCATAAATATTTTGTCATTTGTGTTTCTTTGAGAATCTTTAGTGTTTTCAATCGCAAATTCAACCATTTCCAGTTAAAATCCCAGTCCTTCTTTTACATGTTACATCCTGTACGGCATAAATATTTTGTCATTTGTGTTTCTTTGAGAATCTTTAGTGTTTTCAATCGCAAATTCAACCATTTTCAGTTAAAATCCCAGTCCTTCTTTTACATGTTACATCCTGTACGTCATAAATATTTTGTCACTTGTGTTTCTTTGAGAATCTTTAGTGTTTTCAATCGCAAATTCAACCATTTCCAGTTAAAATCCCAGTCCTTCTTTTACATGTTACATCCTGTACGTCATAAATATTTTGTCATTTGTGTTTCTTTGAGAATCTTTAGTGTTTTCAATCGCAAATTCAACCATTTTCAGTTAAAATCCCAGTCCTTCTATTACATCCTGTACGTCATAAATATTTTGTCATTTGTGTTTCTTTGAGAATCTTTAGTGTTTTCAATCGCAAATTCAACCATTTCCAGTTAAAATCCCAGTCCTTCTTTTACATGTTACATCCTGTACGTCATAAATATTTTGTCATTTGTGTTTCTTTGAGAATTTTTTAGTGTTTTCAATGCAAATTCAACCATTTTCAGTTAAAATCCCAGTCCTTCTTTTACATCCTGTACGTCATAAATATTTTGTCATTTGTGTATCTTTGAGAATCTTTAGTGTTTTCAATCGCAAATTCAACCATTTTCAGTTAAAATCCCAGTCCTTCTTTTACATCCTGTACGTCATAAATATTTTGTCATTTGTGTTTCTTTGAGAATCTTTATACTTGATGAAGTTAATCTAATACAATATTCGCAATAAACTGTCCCCACTGATCGATGTCAATCGACTGTTGTCCGAACCTTTAATGGGATAAATGCGCGATAAAAAATTAACACACCGGAAGTAGAACTGATCAAGCAGACTAATCCGGTTGTGGTTCAATTAATTCGAAGAGAGTCACTTTACCCGTGTTGCCATCCTCAGTAACAATTTACACAAACCTTAATCATTAATTACTTTGGAATAATTACTGTGGTTTATGATTAATAAATAATACACACAACCTCGAACCACAATATTTCTTTTATTCTAGTTTCTATGTACATTTCTGTTACAAAGTAACCATCCTCAGACACGTGATAATACATACTCCATACTCAGAGTACAACCGAAATGCACATAGGATTAGAATACAGACATATTTGTGGTTAGATGTTGTGTGTATTATTTACTCAAACGTCGTTTAACTTAGTTTGGGAAAAATACAATCTGAGTAATCAAACGTTATCTTTAAAGAGAAATATGTAGTCTTATATTTCGTAATAAAAAATTCTAAGTTTTACAATATTTAAAAAGTTCACATATATTTTTTAACTCTAGAAATCTGTGTCAAAAATGGTTTAAAAGTGACATATATGTGTTATTACAAACATTGTAATTATATTTGTTTAGATTTAAATTGACAATTCTATTCAAAACCTTTACTCCTTATTTAACTATATTTAAAATACTTCTAAAACTATATTTTATATTTACATTTGTAAAGATAGTTTTGAAAACAAAAGAACATAATGGAAATTAATAATTGGAATTTGATGAACTAGGATAACAGAATACGGCAAGAGGTAGAGTTAGGATAAAAGAATACTACATAGTTGTAGAGTTAAGATAAGAGAATACTACATAGTTGTAGAGTTAGAATAAAAGAATACTACATAGCTGTTACATAGGATAACAGAATGCGGCAAGTTGTAGAGTTATGATAAGAGAATACTACATAGCTGTTACATAGGATAACAAGATACAGCGTAGTTGTTGAATTAGAATAAGAGAATACTATATAGTTTTTTAGTAGGGATAACAGAATACTACATAGTTGTTGAGTAAGGATAATAAAATTCTAGATAGCTGTTAGATACGGCATAGCTGTTGAGTTAAGGAAATATAGTTGTACAATTGGGATATGAGAATACTACATAGTTGTTGAGTAAGGATAATAAAATTCTAGATAGCTGTTAGATACGGCATAGCTGTTGAGTTACGGAAATATAATAGTATATAGTTGTTGAGTTCACAGATAACTTTGATTACATGGACTATACTTGGCTTGAAGCAAGTTAATATGACATTTCCATAGTAACTTTGTCTCCAAGAAAGAATTAGAGGAGAGTGAGAGAAAGGGGGAGGGAGGAGAAGGAGAGAGCGAGAGAGGAATGCCAATTTTAAAAAAAATCTTCAACACCTAGTATTTTAACTTCTGATGTTGAAGATACTTCAAGAGATATATAAAATCCTTTATACTATAAGGGAAAACTGACGGCAGGGACCCAGGAAAGAAAAGAAAATCTTTGCGTCGATGGTTCGGATTGCCGTCTACCCAAATATTTACATCTGCTGGAAATAAAGTCAGAACAGCTATGTCATAGTCAACGTTCGTAACGGACGAGACACATGATAAAGAAGGAAACAGTACTCTCCTTCGCTTAGTCCTGTGTCGGTTTCCTTCTACTTGTTTACACATGCACTTACTTTATAACCAACGTTAAGGGTATTCGAGACCACGGGACCCTATGTTGGTACATCACTATTACTCTACACCTTCTATTAATTACCCTTCACTCAGTACACAATGTAATCACTACTTCATGGCACGTGGGAATGGTAATCACAATATGTGGAGATACTTCCCAACACCACCCACGCATCGAGTTTTAGAAATGTTTTTGAGCTGTGCTTTAATAGGGGCGCTTCCCCACTCCCCACCCTCTTCATTATCTAACTAAATTCATAGCGAGAAGTGTTCGGGGAATAACCAGCTTAATTATTTTAATTAAAATGTAACCTCATTTCTGAAGTCCGACCTTTGCATTAATATACTGTTTAATTACAAACTTTTACCTTATCGAGTAATCGTATAGCCTATAATCGATTAGTGAGAGAATTAAAATATACCAGAAACTTAAAGACTATTATCAAAGGTCTTGCAAATTATCAATTTGTCTATGTCAGTTATTATTAATTAGCAGTGTATTTCCTCTGCAAATCTCCTGTTCAGGAAGAACGTCCTTATTTGCTTTTTCAAATTCTTTAACCCACTTCTTGTGATGTTTTTAGGACTTTCGTAACACTTTTCGTTGACTTTTACACATTTGTAATTTTTAGAAGCGACCTAGTGCAGACGGTCTTGTCAGTAGATGAGATAGACGAGGTCAGGTGAAGAAGTTTTAAATCCAAGATTGAATATTAAGAAATATCTTGGGGTAAAGACAAATTCTGGTTTCATCCTCTTGAATCTACTTGTTCAATGAGTGGTCACATTTTATATACGATGACTAACGTTTACAATTCTAACTTTGATAAAATGTTTGATATTTTGAAGCTGCAAATGATGGAATGGACTTGTGAACCCTTAAAGAAAAAAGTAAAAAATGGAGAAAAGGGGAAAAAGCTCACTTAGGTAAATATCTCTTAACCCGCCAATGTCGCCCTGTAGAGCACAAACATATGAAACTGTGGATTACCTAAAACTCAATCTATAAACTAGTAGCCGCACGCAGATAAAAGCCATGATTCCCGAATAGCCACAATCATATGCGACCGCGCTAGCGGTATCCATAAGCGTAGAAAGAATAGGTTTAATAGAGGGGAGTCGTAGCGGTGATCCGCCCCCAAGTGTGAACGCGTCCATAGCGCAAAAACAGAATTCAGAGTCGCGTTTGTGTGCAATGCGTTAAACACGAACGATATAAAAACAGTAATAAATTTTCATTAAATTATCTGTTTTACTCATTACGACTTAGTCTTTACTACCCCTCTATTTACCATGACCCAACCCTGTCGCTAGAGTGACAATGACTTTGCAAACTAGATATTTTAAGGGAGAACAAAGCTAAACTAATTTGCCCCACACAGAGGGAAATTTCAGTTTTAACAACATTAATGGATACCGTGTTAAAATAAAAGCTTGCTTGTGAGGGGACTCATTGAGTTATTGGGAGGTAGAAGTCATGCAATTGAATTACATCGAAATAACTACAGTTATTAAGCCTTTTAAGGCGGAGAAAAGGGTTAAAACAGTTCACGCCCGTGAATATCTCTCTTGTCGATAAAAGTTATTGTATGATGTAAAGGTCTGGTTAATTCAATGTGGAGGTTGTATCAGAGCAGATGTGTGGGAGAGTTTTTTCTACATATGAGAGAGGAAGAGAAACAAACTGAAGAATTACACAGGAGACAAAATGTGAATAACTTAGGAACGGAAAAGCGAGACTAGAGGGAAAAAAGAGAAGGTGTTGGATCTTGATTACCTCTATAGTAACGAAGAATCAAAGAAAGTGGTTTTTGTAAACAGGTATTTTCCACACAAAAAACTAAATTCAAGTGTGAAGGGAGAATTTCAGGACAAAAATACTTCGTTTCATCAAAGTTTTTATGGGCTTTTCCGTAATTGATTTTCTTGAAGATGAGTTTTCCTAACGTAAACCTTCTACATTTCGTAATTTATTTATTATTAGGTACATAAACAAAATAAAATCATAACTATTATTTATGATTGATGCTATTGTAAAATCTTGTAGCCTAACTAAAATATGATCAAAAGTTTGATTACTAAATGTTAGGCCTGTAGAAATGTTTTTTTTACGTTCATTATTTACACGTAATATATGACACAGACTATGAAATGACTAAAATACTTTCTTCAATAAAGTTACAGTACGCGCGTAATTAGGAAAGCTGTACCAGACACGCATCCAATGCTTGAAGATTAACTTGGAAATGGATGTAAGCAGGCTTATAAGGAGATTCAACACAGTCTGTACTTATTAAGTTATTAACTTTGAAATCATCAAGCTTTGGACCAGATCGATAGCTATGGGGCTGGAAGAGAGCTTGTTGCTAATGAAACCTGACATCATCCCCTCGGAGTTTAACTTTCAATTCCTTCGCTTTGATCGACTTCGATTCAACAATTTGTTTTCCACTTCCGTTTAATTATAAAAGCGAAATTTTTATAAAATCTTATTTCTTTCTTAACCTCTGATTTCATTATTTTGAGCAATCTGTTTATTTATTTTTTTTTTAATCAATCTAAAATGTAGTTATTAACGGAGTATAAGTAGCAGTATTGTGCATGTGTTGCAAATTCTTCAATATTCTACTATTGTAGTTGTTTATTTTAAACTTTTTGAAATTGTTTTTAAATTTATGATTCCCTCAGTAGACCTTCATTAACATTATTTTTCGCAAGCAATTAAGTCGGATTTCCATTATCATGTTAACATTCTACGGATTTCAATATTTTCAGTTTTAATAAATAGACTACATACATACATTATATATATATATATATATATATATATATATATATATATATATATATAGGCTATATATAAAACTTATGAACTAAGAAATTAACTACTAAATATTTCTTTTAAATTTTCATTTTGTAACACACCAAAAGTCTTTTATTGTCAAAAGCAGTGTTATGTTATGATATATATGATTTTTAGATTACGTTTTTCTTGTTAAATATTTATATATTAACGAAAACACACTTTATACGCAAAAAATTTATAAAATTGATTGATCGAAGTTTTTAATTAATTTATTACATGACAATATCAACAGCTTCATTTACAGTCAACAACTCAGTTACAGTTAACAAAGTTTTATACATGCACATATGCATGCGCGCCCACACGAACGCGCTAGCAAATTTAATGAAGTTAAAAAATATCAGATAACCCAGGCTTCATATACTTTTGAATAAAAATGCCTTAGGAATAGAACTTGCGTAAAATAACGACCGAGTTTGGATAGCAGTACGGAAATAATGACCGAGTTTGGATAGCAGTACGGAAATAACGACCGAGTTTGGATAGTAGTACGGAAATAACGACCGAGTTTGGTTAGCAGTACGGAAATAACGACCGAGTTTGGATAGCAGTACGGAAATAACGACTGAGTTTGGATAGCAGTACGGAAATAACGACCGAGTTTGGATAGCAGTACGGAAATAACGACCGAGTTTGGATAGCAGTACGGAAATAATGACCGAGTTTGGATAGCAGTACGGAAATAACGACCGAGTTTGGATAGTAGTACGGAAATAACGACCGAGTTTGGTTAGCAGTACGGAAATAACGACCGAGTTTGGATAGCAGTACGGAAATAACGACTGAGTTTGGATAGCAGTACGGAAATAACGACCGAGTTTGGATAGCAGTACGGAAATAACGACCGAGTTTGGATAGCAGTACGTAAATAACGACCGAGTTTGGATAGCAGTACGGAAATAACGACCGAGTTTGGTTAGCAGTACGGAAATAACGACCGAGTTTGGATAGTAGTACGGAAATAACGACCGAGTTTGGTTAGCAGTACGGAAATAACGACCGAGTTTGGATAGCAGTACGGAAATAACGACCGAGTTTGGATAGCAGTACGGAAATAACGACCGAGTTTGGATAGCAGTACGGAAATAACGACCGAGTTTGGATAGCAGTACGGAAATAACGACCGAGTTTGGATAGCAGTACGGAAATAACGACCGAGTTTGGATAGCAGTACGGAAATAACGACCGAGTTTGGATAGCAGTACGGAAATAACGACCGAGTTTGGATAGCAGTACGGAAATAACGACCGAGTTTGGATAGCAGTACGGAAATAACGACCGAGTTTGGATAGTAGTACGGAAATAACGACCGAGTTTGGATAGCAGTACGGATATAACGACCGAGTTTGGATAGCAGTACGGAAATAACGACCGAGTTTGGATAGCAGTACGGAAATAACGACCGAGTTTGGATAGCAGTACGGAAATAACGACCGAGTTTGGATAGCAGTATGGAAATAACGACCGAGTTTGGATAGCAGTATGGAAATAACGACCGAGTTTGGATAGCAGTACGGAAATAACGACCGAATTTGGATAGCAGTACGGAAATAACGACCGAATTTGGATAGCAGTACGGAAATAACGACCGAGTTTGGATAGCAGTACGGAAATAACGACCGAGTTTGGATAGCAGTATGGAAATAACGACCGAGTTTGGATAGCAGTATAGAAATAACGACCGAGTTTGGATAACAGTATGGAAATAACGACCGAGTTTGGATAGCAGTACGGAAATAACGACCGAGTTTGGATAGCAGTACGGAAATAACGACCGAGTTTGGATAGCAGTACGGAAATAACGACCGAGTTTGGATAGCAGTATGGAAATAACGACCGAGTTTGGATAGCAGTATGGAAATAACGACCGAGTTTGGATAGCAGTACGGAAATAACGACCGAGTTTGGATAGCAGTACGGACGAGAATATATGATAAATGGCACCGTGAAAGACGTCACAACTCAAACAATTGACGGAATGTGGTTTATTATTCATTAATCTTAAAGTGTATTTTATTATTATTTTACAACAGTAGAAATAACAAAAATACAACAACAAATTTCAAAAAGAGAATTGAAATTAGCTTTTTAAATAGGCGGGTGCAATTTTTATTATTTTTAAAAATTAAAAACTCATAAGACATATCTTTGCCTTAAAAAAGAAACAATTTTACACTGAAACCAAAAATGAGCATACAAATAATAAATAATAAACAAAAATCTCTAACCACAACTATTTTTACTCTAACTTGATCTACTCTTTGTATTGTGTGCCATGCCTCTGAAAATGGTTACTTGATAACAGAAAAGTACACCGGGTTAGAATATTTCTGTGTGTTATTATTATTATTATCACATATTCTTGTGTATTATTTATTATTATTTAACCACGGCCAAGCATTAGTTATAATGCAAACTCTTTCAACCCATCTATTTTGGCCCAACAGATAATTAAAGGGCCTTCACAGGGTGCCCCTACTCTAACACAGATACAACTCGTATTGTTGCACTACGATCAATGACATCTTGTGGATCACTGAGTCGGAACTTGTGCTATTCAAAGAGCAAGACTGAGCGGAGTGCGTGCAGACACTCAACCAATTCGCGATTATTTCATCGCGTTGTGTAGGTTACTTCATCAGCTGGTGACGTCACATTAAACGTTCTCTTGAAGGACATTATAGAACAAATTAAATTATAACTAAGCCTTTACCTTTATAAAGGACAGCACAGCATTCACTTATAGAAACAGCTCCAGGCCTTACCTGTGAACAATACATTGAACATTAGTGAATGACAGGCATAATTATCCTGGACTGAACTGGTCTCTATATTGTCATGGCAGGAAACATTTGCCTATTAATTGTTGCCAACATAAACTGGCTTCACAATATATAAAAGAGACAAATCTGACTCTATTTTTTGGACGAAACAAATTATCCAATAACTTTAAAACCGTACAGGATTAATTAGGTTTATGTAGTTGGCTACACTAATCGCTTTACACGAATAATAAAATATACAGCAGCAATATTTAGGCTTATATGGCTGATAAAATACAATATAAATTGGTACAGTGGTTAAATTATAAATCAAATATTGAAAATATTCTAGAACACTACAAACATTAATAACAAATAGCTAATACCAACGTTACACAGATTAAACCCTTATGTACATTTCGATCACTGTTAAATAAAAATCAGAGGGTATTATTACAATAAAAATACAATACAGAAAACTTAGTACAAGAAAATTAATAACTACACTGACCTTGTTAACTTCATGTATTATTTATTTTCAATTGATTTTTTGTGGTACTGTGATTGTCAATATTTTTAATAAATGGCTGGTTAACACTCATCAGTTAACACAATTTAAAAAATCTAGATCTGCAATATTTAGGCTTATATGGTTGGTAGCTCTCATAGCTTAACACAATTACTAATATCTAGATCTGCAATATTTAGGCTTATTTGGTTGGTAGCTCTCACAACTTAACAGAGTTAATAAAATCTAGATCTGCAATATTTAGGCTTATATGGTTGGTAGCTCTCATAGCTTAACACAGTTACTAAAATCTAGATCTGCAATATTTAGGCTTATTTGGTTGGTAGCTCTCACAACTTAACAGAGTTACTAAAATCTAGATCTGCAATATTTAGGCTTATATGGTTGGTAGCTCTCATGGCTTAACACAGTTACTAAAATCTAGATCTGCAATATTTAGGCTTGTGTGGTTGGTAGCTCTCATAGTTTAACACAGTTACTAAAATCTAGATCTGCAATATTTAGGCTTATTTGGTTGGTAGCTCTCACAACTTAACAGAGTTACTAAAATCTAGATCTGCAATATTTAGGCTTATATGGTTGGTAGCTCTCATGGCTTAACACAGTTACTAAAATCTAGATCTGCAATATTTAGGCTTATATGCTTGGTAGCTCTCATAGCTCAACACGATTAATTAATTATGCCTAGAACTGCAATACTCAGGTCTAAGAGGTTAGTAACAATCATAGCTCAAAACGGTTAAGTAATAAGATACACATATTGCTTAATTATTAGGCTACAATAAATAAGAATTATTTTTATATTGTGGTCTAGCTTATAATTTTTTGTTTCGTTTGGAAAGAAATCTTAAAATTATGATTGGGAAAAAATTTACAACTTGGATATTTCAACAAACCGTTGTAATGATTCCATTTTGTCGTGTTCGTTTAAGAAAAGCTTACAACTTTATGAATTTGGATATGGACTTTTGTTTTTAAACTTAGCAGTATGTGAACCATTAGTGGGCTTTTTACCACAAATACAACATGAAGATGGAATCTACCCAAAAACAGCTGACAAGATAAAACCAGATTGTTAGAATACAAAATTTAGCTCTAAATCTGTACCTGTTTTTTCACATCTAAAAATACATTTATATTTTGCATCTACATTGTAATACACACAATATCAAGAGCACAGGGGTACAATATATTACAATGAAAATATTGAAAAGAACTCCAATACCACAAAAATAACAAATAAAACAAGTTATTTAAGATTAAACCCTTATGTACATTTCGATGACCATGTCATCATCATCAGAGGGCCTTATTACAAAATACAATCTAGCACACAAGAAGTTACAAACTAGAATGATCTTCTAGAACATCATTCTAGTTTGTAACTTCTCGTGCGCTAGATTGTATTTTGTAATAAGACCCTCTGAGGATGATGACATGGTCATCGAAATGTACATAAGGGTTTAATCTTAAGTAACTTGTTTTATTTGTTATTTTTGTGGTATTTGGGTTCTTTCCAATATTTTCATTGTAATTGTAATACACGATAAAAATAAAAATTACCAGAGCGAAAACTGGTCCTATATCGTTGCTAAACCCAATTACTTATTCAACAAATAAATATAACAAAATAATAGAACGTATATTTTTTCAACATTAATCGGAAAAGAGCAAAACAGAGACAAACAAGAACGTATTAGGTTGGTTAATGGAACAAACCAACAATTAGGAGAGAAATTGGGGCGCAATTTGTTGATAATCGAGTTGCCTAACACAAATTAGACGAGAAATTTTAGTCTATAGTGAACTATTGCTCAACAAATTTTAACAATAATTAGAAGAGGCGTCAGGGCTCAATATGTTGATAATAGCTTTTATAAACAAATTGGAATAATAAAATCTCCATATATTGTTGGCTACTAATGCCATAAAATTGTAATTTAGGATAATTTTATTCAGTTGAAACATTTGGTGTCTTACATAATTAAGATTGATTCTACAGGATGAAAACTGAACTCATCAATAAAATCATAATGGTTTTAAAGAAGAGAACTGAAATTCTTCAAGTTTTTTTCGACGTTTGTGAAAGTATCTGAGAATTAAAATAAAACTGTAATTCTGCGTCTGTGAAAAACCTTTACTTCTAGGAGAGACATGAAGGGCTATTAAATTCTGAAAAGAATACATTAGCAGACGCGGATGGAGACACCTTAATGAGAACCTGTATAAATCACCGTGTTCCAGAATCGTTATTAGGTTGTTTAATGTAGGCGATTGCCGTGGGAAGGTGACAAGACCAATCTGGAAATCAGGAGGTTTTTCTCTTAAGGGCAAAATAAGAAAACAACCCGACTAATTTTCGCAGACAATATTTGAAACTATTTAGTTGGTTAGAAGCGTCATAGGCTCCGCTCCAATCTCGGGTTCTGGGATGACAAAGCGACTATGACTGTTATAGCCTAAGACAGAGAGAAGGATTGTGTAATACACACAAAACAGGATTAAGGCAGGGAGATAGGTTTTGTAGTGGAGTATATCGAGCATACAGGTTGTAGCTTAAATGCGAGACGTTTACAATACAATTGGGGTATTTCAGATCATCCCCAAGGCTTCCTAAGAAAACAAACGGTTGCAAAGTGGAAGAAAAGAGACAAAGAAAAGTCATCTCAATCGGGTAAATATCTTTATAATTAAAACCCCAAAACACAAGACGGTGAAGCAATGTGGTCGGAAGAGTCTACACAAACTGCAGGAATCAACGGAAATCACATTGTAATGGGTATCTGGACATTGTCAAGTCCTAGGAAATGAAAAAGCGGATATCTTTTGTCACCCATGGCTGCACAAGGAATCGGCTGAACCCCCCCCTCTCGTACTACACTGACTATAGCAGCATAAACAATGCCATTGATGCTTCAGTCAAGAGAGGAAGAGATCAATCGAGTGGGGGGAAACCATCGCAGGCTCTCACAAAACGATGCATACCGCAGGACCTCCCAAGAGAAGTAGCTGTAGCCACTATCAGAATGGCCACGAGGCATGACTTCCTGCATTGAACATTAATCACCTACACTCCAGTATGCCTTCTGTGTTCTGTTGGAGATTGGACAGCAGAACACCTCAAGTCATTGTCAGGGGCATCATTGGAATCTATGGAGGGGCTCGCGGACTTACACTGGGCGTCTAATAGCCACAAGCACCTAACAGGAATCACCGACACTCGTTCTATGTCCTCTGTGTTCTGCTGGAGATGGGGCTAAGGAGGGACTCGCGGACCTACACTGGGCGTTGAATAGCCACGATGCATGACTTTCTGTACCAAACAGGAATCACCGACACTCGTTCTATGTCCTCTGTGTTCTGTATGAGACTATGGAGGGACTCGCGGACTTACACTGGGCGTCGAATGAACACAAGGCATGACTTCCTGCACCAAACAGGAATCACCGACACTCGTTCTATGTCCTCTGTGTTCTGTATGAGACTATGGAGGGACTTACACTGGGCGTCGAATGAACACAAGGCATGACTTCCTGCACCAAACAGGAATCACCGACACTCACCACTCATGTATGTCCCCTGTGTTCTGCTGGAGATGAGACTATAGAGGGGCTCGCGGACTTACACTGGGCGTCGAATGAACACAAGGCATGACTTCCTGCACCAAACAGGAATCACCGACACTCGTTCTATGTCCTCTGTGTTCTGCTGGAGATGAGACTATGGAGGGGCTCGCGGACTTACACTGGGCGTCGAATGAACACAAGGCATGACTTTCTGCACCAAACAGGAATCACCGACACTCACCACTCATGTATGTCCCCTGTGTTCTGCTGGAGATGAGACTATGGAGGGACTCGCGGACTTACACTCGCCGTCGAATGAACACATGGCATGACTTCCTGCACCAAACAGGAATCACCGACACTCGTTCTATGTCCTCTGTGTTCTGCTGGAGATGAGACTATGGAGGGGCTCGCGGACTTACACTGGGCGTCGAATGAACACAAGGCAGGACTTCCTACACCAAACAGGAATCACCGACAGTCATGTATGTCCTCTGTGTTCTGCTGGAGATTGGACAGCAGAATATCTCAAGTCATTGTAAAGGCATCATTGGAATCAATGGAGGGGCTTGCGGACTTACAATGGGCGTCGAATGGCCGTAAGGTACGGAAGGGCGTTGGCTGAAGAAGAATAAGAAGATTGTGATCCCTACTGTATAATCTATTTATATACAATAATCAATTTTACTTACAATAATTTTATAGTTCCTGTCATACAAAACGTGACTATCGTCTTGCCAAAATTAATATCCATTAAGCCGTTTAAAGTGTAGTATTAGGCCTAACCCCGTTGTTTACAAGACATTAAAATCGACAAATTAGGAAGCCCACAATGATTTTTATAATTTTAAACAAAATTCAACCTCACTTGCGGAAGTCCTATGTACTTTCCGTCCTCTGTCTTGGGAAAACTGAAGTGCTGTTGTATTCCCCCTCCTGTCTTAAGGGATAACTAACAGTAGCTTTATAAAACACAAACCTTTACTTTTAACTACTCTTGAACTGAAAAGAAAATCTTAACAGAATCCATTTGGCAATACCGTCAGTATTTCATATTGTAATAATTAATTTTAATTACAAAATATTAATTCATAATACACATCAAGCGTTAAATTTTAAAAAACTCATTTAAATTTTAATAAATTCCGTATAACGTTCTGTAACCGTCCAATTAGTAGCGTTGTTAGAGTATAACAAATGAAATGTTTTATTTATAATGCGACAGACCTGTTCGTCACTGGCCAAGCAAGATAACAAAACAATGCACCAACACAGGTTAATCCTTGTGCGTGACGACGCACATGTGATACAAACTCAAAACGAATTTAATTGACAGCGTCTATAAAAGGAATCATAATGATTTTTTATTAAAATATACATAATTATAAATGAAACAGTAAATTTAAATGTTTCTAAAAGAAACGGGAATCAAGAATTCGATATTTGTGCACTGCTGTTCACTTTGTTATATTACAAATAATTACTGAAACTACTGACCAAGTTAAAACAATGCTCACCTTATTACGCGAGACTTAACCTCTAAAGTTCCGAAATACCCCGATCTAGTAAATTCCCTGTTTACAGGTAAATTTCGCTTCAGCAATCTAGGTCTTCAAAATACCGGTTAGAACACAGTCTTTAAAATGTTACAGTGTATATGTTATACTGTAAAACCCATTGCATTGGTAAATCTTAGGATTTACTAGTAAATCTTACAGTTGGTAATTGTTGGTTGAGGAAATAAAACAATAAGTATTTTTTAAAATATATTTTCTTGCGTTCGTTAACGCCTACATTTTAGGTTAGGTTAGGTAATATTTGCGTTGTCTCTTGAAGTTTAACCTAAGATTTACCGAGTGTATGATGCTAAAAGTTCAAATTTATCGATGGCCACAAAAGAATTCGGACTTCTATCATTGTGGGTAGGTTAAAACTTACGTTTTACTGCAATATTTACCAATGTACACCCATTTATAGTAACGTATACTGAGTAATTACCATTAAATCTTTAAAACATTTTTTCCGGCGAAAAACCAAATACTATCATCACCAACACGAAATATTCTAATCTAAAACTAAAGTAACAAAACGAAATATCTAAAACCAAACTACTACTACTGTCAAAAGGACTAAACACAACTTAGATTAGTTAAACTAATAAAGGACTAAACACAACTTAGATTAGTTAAACTAATAAAGGACTAAACACAACTTAGATTGGTTAAACTAATAAAGGACTAAACACATCTTAGATTGGTTAAACTAATAAAGGACTAAACACAACTTAGATTGGTTAAACTAATAAAGGACTAAACACAACTTAGATTGGTTAAACTAATAAAGGACTAAACACAACTTAGATTGGTTAAACTAATAAAGGACTAAACACAACTTAGATTGGTTAAACTAATAAAGGACTAAACACAACTTAGATTCGTTAAACTAATAAAGGACTAAATACAACTTAGATTAGTTAAACTAATAAAGGACTAAACACAACTTAGATTAGTTAAACTAATAAAGGACTAAACACAACTTAGATTAGTTAAACTAATAAAGGACTAAACACAACTTAGATTAGTTAAACTAATAAAGGACTAAACACAACTTAGATTAGTTAAACTAATAAAGGACTAAACACAACTTAGATTAGTTAAACTAATAAAGGACTAAACACAACTTAGATTGGTTAAACTAATAAAGGACTAAACACATCTTAGATTGGTTAAACTAATAAAGGACTAAACACAACTTAGATTGGTTAAACTAATAAAGGACTAAACACAACTTAGATTGGTTAAACTAATAAAGGACTAAACACAACTTAGATTGGTTAAACTAATAAAGGACTAAACACAACTTAGATTGGTTAAACTAATAAAGGACTAAACACAACTTAGATTAGTTAAACTAATAAAGGACTAAATACAACTTAGATTAGTTAAACTAATAAAGGACTAAACACAACTTAGATTAGTTAAACTAATAAAGGACTAAACACAACTTAGATTAGTTAAACTAATAAAGGACTAAACACAACTTAGATTAGTTAAACTAATAAAGGACTAAACACAACTTAGATTAGTTAAACTAATAAAGGACTAAACACAACTTAGATTAGTTAAACTAATAAAGGACTAAACACAACTTAGATTAGTTAAACTAATAAAGGACTAAACACAACTTAGATTAGTTAAACTAATAAAGGACTAAACACAACTTAGATTAGTTAAACTAATAAAGGACTAAACACAACTTAGATTAGTTAAACTAATAAAGGACTAAACACAACTTAGATTAGTTAAACTAATAAAGGACTAAATACAACTTAGATTAGTTAAACTAATAAAGGACTAAACACAACTTAGATTAGTTAAACTAATAAAGGACTAAACACAACTTAGATTAGTTAAACTAATAAAGGACTAAACACAACTTAGATTAGTTAAACTAATAAAGGACTAAACACAACTTAGATTAGTTAAACTAATAAAGGACTAAACACAACTTAGATTAGTTAAACTAATAAAGGACTAAACACAACTTAGATTAGTTAAACTAATAAAGGACTAAACACAACTTAGATTGGTTAAACTAATAAAGGACTAAACACAACTTAGATTAGTTAAACTAATAAAGGACTAAACACAACTTAGATTGGTTAAACTAATAAAGGACTAAACACAACTTAGATTAGTTAAACTAATAAAGGACTAAACACAACTTAGATTAGTTAAACTAATAAAGGACTAAACACAACTTAGATTAGTTAAACTAATAAAGGACTAAACACAACTTAGATTAGTTAAACTAATAAAGGACTAAACACAACTTAGATTAGTTAAACTAATAAAGGATAAATACTAACAATAAAATTAAGAACTAAATTAAACTAATTATAACTAAACAGAAATTATATTAAATTTAATTAATGAAACAAATCCATAATTATTATAAAATTATAGTTACTGTTTCAATTTCATTTGTATAATTTGTTTTCACATTTGTTTCTTATTTTAAAATATTGTTTTAAATGGTCTTCAAGTGGAATGAAACCACGAACCAGATGGAAATATAATTGTTATGAGAAACAATAACCGGTCTGCCTACATAGTGCCACACTACGGGACAGGCTTCTTGAGTCAGATTTTATTTGCATTACTCAAGTCCCACACAGGTAGAACTAGATCGTTTACATTTTATTATTCAGAGATTATTAAAACAATCCTTTGTAGTCCGTGTTTTATTAATAAATATTATCTTTATTTGTTTATTATATCAGATGAATCGTTTTACTGGGAATTTTAGAAAGAGAACTAAAGAAAATTATTTTAAAGTTGAAACAAAAGAGCGAACATTTCTACTACCGCGAAATAAGAAACAAGCTATATTTACGTAATAACATTTCCTAGAAATAAATATATAAAGTGCCAAAGTTAGTTTACATTTGTATTAGGCCTATATACCGTAAAACACTTTAACTAGAAGCGAACAAATATTGGTATGGTGCGATTCCTATGCGGCGACTGTTACGACTACAGCCGCGCGACTAAACCCGTACGACCCGAGTCGCTCTGTTAAATTCTTATGGCGCGACTAGTACAGTTGCACTGGGAACGTCGTGGCTGCGTATCTTCTGCTTGAAGAAGGGTTATTACTGGCCGAGCTTAAGAAACCCGAGCCTAATCTACTGTATCTTGCCAGGTGTGAAGAGGGTTTTCAGAACATTCTAATTCAGAGACATCTTATAAAAGATGAATCAATGTTTAGAAAGTTTTTTCGTTTGAACATAAACCAGTTTAATTACATTTTGTCGTTAATTGAAAGTGATTTAATAGGACAGTCGTGTAATAAGTGAAACAGCTCATAAACCCTGCAGAAAAACTAGGATTGAAGTAATAATTGTATAAACTCAATTTATAAATTTCAGAAACTTTGCAAAGATAAAAATATCATACAATTTGAAATTTTAAAAAAAATGTAAAACTTCATTAGTTGTTCTAATGAAAATTGAAATCAGACATGTTTGTCATAAACAGCATGTTGTTCTCTTGCAAAGAAGGCGGTGATTGGTGAGAAGTAGATCCATGAGAAGTAGGATTAGGCAATGGTAGTACTGAAGATGACGAGCTTAAAGTTTTACGGATTTCTTCCAACCCTAGTTAGCCTACAATCTGACAAATCTCCATTTTGGCACGAATTTGACTTTTAGGTGTCATCCTTCTAACTGACATCGCCATACTATGGAAAAACGCATCTATTGGATGTTCTTGTATAATTGGTTTTGCTAAAATTGTTGATAATAGTTTTGCTCTATCATCAGAATTTTTCTTAAGCAATTTAACAACATTATCTGATGATATTTTACCATATGATTTTCGTTTATTAGACGAATTGCTAAATGCAACTTCTTCAGATTGTTGTTCGGCTATGCTGAAGATGTTGCCAGTGTTGCTAACGTCAGGAGTCTCAGTAAAAAAAAATTCAGAAACATGTTTAAGATACAAAATGTTCGAACACAGTCAAAACAAACACTCCAGTCAGTACGACTACACTGCTCATGTCAGCAGTTGAGTCGTAAGGCCCAAGCCGTCTCACCAGAGTCGCCTCAGTCGCACGGCTCCAGACGCTCCTTAGGAAACGGTTACGTTTACTTACTAACAAGTAGTCACTTTTCTTAGCCGCGCGGCTGTAATCGTAACAGTCGCATAGGAATCGCACCTTTACAAATAAATCAGCTGCGAGCAATGTCTCAGCTGTTACATCACTGAACAGCTGTTTTGACGTCGACGAATTCAACACTGAAACTAGTAAATGTCAAAAGAATATATATTTAATTTTATTCTATTTAATTGGGAAACAAATAGGGCATCAAATTTCACTTTAAGTTCAGGCATTTAGAACACATCTTTAAAATACAAGCAGATGCAATTCAAGTCAAAATTTGTACACTATGATTAAAACCTATTAAATAATTATAATAGTAATATTATTATTAAATAAATTATGAATATAATAAGCCACCGACTACTTATAAATTAAAATAATACCCTACACCACATGAACGTTAATGTATCAAAAGAATTTATTTAATATAAACTATTCAAAATGAACTGCTTTTGTCGCCTTTAATATAAACAATAAAGTTAATAAATGACAAATCAACGAAACTGAGTCTGGCAGCTGACGTCGACATCGATTCGGACATGTGGAGAGCTTTGTACACAGATCTACATTACTGCATTGTAAATTATAATGTGATAAACTGGAGGTTTTAATAGTCATGAGTGTATTGTAATACATGAGTGTGGATAATAACATATACGACAAGTTTTTATTTATTAGTATAGGTCGTCGCTCTCAATCTGCAAATAATTTTCTCGTTTTATTCCCATGACCTATCGTTTACGACGAAAGCTTTTCCTTCTATGGCAAATAGAGTCAGAATATTACGGCCTAAATAGGATAAGTAATTATTGTGAAAATATATATAGAATTAGGTTAGAGACGGGTATGGAACAGGCGAGCAGGGCTGCGTATCCGAAAAGGTGTCCCCTTGAAGAAAAAAGGAAATGAAAATAAAGAAGGAATTAAGGTTGGAGTAAGAGAGAAATTAATGGTACTTTGATAGCGAGAGCAAGGAAACACTATAGCATCGAGTGGGCAGAGTTCCTTGGTACCATCACAGTCAAGCATATTCTGCATTCGCTTTGATAGCGAGAGCAAGGAAACACTATAGCATCGAGTGGGCAGAGTTCCTTGGTACCATCACAGTCAAGCATATTCTGCATTCGTACTTTGATAGCGAGAGCAAGAAAACACTATAGCATCGAGTGGGCAGAGTTCCTTGGTACCATCACAGTCAAGCATATTATGCATTCGCTTTGATAGCGAGAGCAAGGAAACACTATAGCATCGAGTGGGCAGAGTTCCTTGGTACCATCATAGTCAAGCATATTCTGCATTCGTACTTTGATAGCGAGAGCAAGGAAACACTATAGCATCGAGTGGGCAGAGTTCCTTGGTACCATCACAGTCAAGCATATTCTGCATTCGTACTTTGATAGCGAGAGCAAGGAAACACTATAGCATCGAGTTGGCAGAGTTCCTTGGTACCATCACAGTCAAGCATATTCTGCATTCGTACTTTGATAGCGAGAGCAAGGAAACACTATAGCATCGAGTGGGCAGAGTTCCTTGGTACCATCACAGTCAAGCATATTCTGCATTCGTACTTTGATAGCGAGAGCAAGGAAACACTATAGCATCGAGTGGGCAGAGTTCATTGGTACCATCACAGTCAAGCATATTCTGCATTCGTACTTTGATAGCGAGAGCAAGGAAACACTATAGCATCGAGTGGGCAGAGTTCCTTGGTACCATCACAGTCAAGCATATTCTGCATGAATGCGTTGAGTTGACCGATTTGTATTTATATTGCGATCTTCGAGGAAGTTTAAAGATGGTTATAAGGGACGCTGTCACGGCTATCGACCATGTCATCGCTTTTTTACGCCACCTGAATCTATAAAATGATATTTAAAATCTGTATAATTTAAATTTTATTTTGTTTATAACTGTATAAAACAACTGTGGCTAATGTTTAATAATAAATGAAACCTCTTTACCACAACTTTTTTCTTTTATTTAAAACCTTATGTAAATTTCAATTGCATAGCAATCATCTTCAGAGGTAATTTACAATAAAAATACCTGAATAAAAATCCAGAGGTATTTTTATTGTAAATTACCTCTGAAGATGATTGCTATGTACATAAGGTTTTAAATAAAAGAAAAACTCATTTGTGTAAAGAGGTTTCATTTATTATTATATTGTTTATTAATCACTTAAAACAATAGCTTATGACTATCCGAACTTTAAATTTAGTAAATTTGTTAAAACTTACTGAGATAGAACGTTTGTTCTGATAGAACTTTGATAGAATTTGATAGAACTATGTGCCGATCTTCATCAGTGTCTCCTATTGTTTAGTTTAGATAATTAAAATTAGTTTTAACCATTTATTTTATTTTGTTTAATTAAGAAATATTATTCGTTTTATTCTAAATTCACTTTTCAAAACATTTTTGTTAGGCGATGATAACCATGATTGGTTTATCGCCTGGAAAAAAAAATCTTTGGCTGAAGTAGACCTGCTCCCTACCGTATAGAGGTGTCTTACCAGCCACGATCGAAGAATAATAATATTTTTGAAGATACACTAGGACCTCTCCAATCGTCACGAATACAGTACAGAAATGTACACAACAATAGGTATGTAATGTAATTAATGTTGTAAGCCTACTTGGATGAATTATGTAAGCCGAAAAACTCGACAACACTATTATATGCAACACTATAAAAACACTAGTAGCCTGCAGGATAGTTCGTAATTGCAAATATAGTACAATACTCTATTTTCATAAGGACATACAAAATATATTACAGTACCTTGTAAGAGCAATAACCATGGCAAGAAAAAATACGGTATATCAAATCTACTTACTTCTAGTTTTAAAAAAGTCTGTCATTTTTTTGCAATAAAGAATTCTTTTCTGATTGCGCCTACACTGCATGACAGTGCAGACGGTGTTTGTTATTATTGTGGCGAATTACAGAGGGTGACCAAATGGAGAGGTTTTCATGTACATTGAACATAACCACAAATAGAAATATTTAAATAACAAAATTAAAAGTGTTTAGCCTCTCCACTTCACAAAGAGGTTTTGAATAATCGTATGACTAGAAAATTATATTTTCTAAAAGATAGCAATTTTTTTTCATTAGAAGACATTTATATTAAACTTTTAGCAATCTACGGCGGTGAATTCTTGAACTAAACGTCTCGCCAGGCACTGCAAATGTTCTTGGGAAATAATGAACTCGTGTTAAAATTTCAAATTCCATCAGCCTCAGACCACGCTCACGCCCAACTTTACGTCAAAACAAATGGAAACTATTTGACTGGTACGTGAGTTTTGAAATTGCGGGAATGAAATATTTATCAATGCGCTCGGCTCTGAGTAACCGGTTCCTGAGTTACCAAGCTGGATATGGTGGAGAAGGCATTATGAAGGCTGTGCAACACATCGCATTGTCCGTATCCTCTAATTATAACCCATTTGTACGTTAGTGAACGCAGAACATAATCTATAAACTGTGTGAATAACAACTTGTAACGTTTATATAAATAACGCTGACTGGAAACATCTGGAATAACTGAAAGAAGAAACTGAGAAAATTTGCAACCAATATATTAAATGTAATGAACTCACTTCCTTATAATTAACTATTTTTAAAACAGAAATTTGCATAATTTAATTTAGTATCTTTTAATACATTGATATTTTTTTAGAAACATATCGGTATTTAAAAATTAATATTTAATTTTTGACAGTTGAATAATTATTTTTTATAGAATACTGAATTTAAAATATAAAGAAGGAATTAAATTAATATGTTTACACACACACGCGCGCGCGCGCGCGCGCGCACACACACACACACACACACACACACACACACACACACACACACACACACACACATATATATATATATATATATATATATATATATAAATGGTTAATTTTTTAATGTAAAATAATACAAACAGTTTATAAAAACAATAAAATACTGTAATTTATACAAACCTTATGACTGATAAATATAAAAACGATGTTATTCACACAGATGTGTCCTGGTATTAGATCATCACAGCACGCATTCTCGGAATTTTCACGAGTAGTCTTTCTGAGTGTCTAGTAGAATCATCCACTTTGTAGCAAAACCAATACAGAAAAATATAATCATGCTGTATGGTCATCAAAATGCACTTTATCAATGTTTATCAAAATATTGCTTGCAATGGTATTAATACTTAATTAACACGTAATTTCTATTTTTTCACGTAAATGAAACAGAAATGTTTACTGAAATTAACGATTTTTAGTTTTACAGTAGAATATCAGCTTTCACTAAAAGATTAAACAAAAAGTTTAATAATACAGTATTATTCATTTTTCAAATTAAAATTCCCTTTTCACGAAGTATTAAACTAGTTTCTCCCAATAAAATTAATTTCTATCTTCCCAAACAATTTGCTGGTTTGACAAAATATTAAAATATTTTCTTGCAACAAAATTAATTTTTATTTTCCCAGACAATTTGCCGGTTTCCCGAAATATTAAAATATTTTATTGCCATAATATTTAACAACCTTCCTCTTTGCATTAATATAAAATTCTTCATGGTACAAGATTCAAGTCCAAGAGTATTTCTAATGAAATCGAATAAAATAGTATAAGCGACGTAACAATCAGCTGTTGTCCCGCCATCCAACGTTACGCTTTAGTTAATAGTATAAGAAGTGATATTTTGCCTTTTCATGTAATAAACATGATTATTTGACTCGCTTATCAACTTTTTGATTATCCTTCACACAGGCAAACATTGTTTCCTAGAAGACCGCTCCCATCACCATATCTCCACAGAGCTGTTCCAAAGGTAAGTTAAATTCTATGAAACGATTGTTTAATAATTTTTCTGTTTTTAACAGACCTTTTTTACAAACTAATGAATAACAACAATTCTGAATACTACACGGCTATTGGGACAGATGTTTTTAAAAACAATAAAGTCTGCAATGTTGGCACTACTGTATTGGAACACGTATAATCAAGCGATTCGAATGCTGACAAGGCAGCGAGACCGTGTCAGCACGTTAAACAACTTAGTGACAATACTGAGACAATTATCTCTAATCTTGATAAGACTAACCACCCACTTCCCACTGCCACCTGTTAAGAAATAATCGTACACGCACTGATTACAATTATACAGACATTATTTCTATGGCCGCACAAAACTCAATCTACAAACCCGGTGCTCCTGAGAGCCTAATTATCCCCCTGCAACCTTCCTCAAACAGTAGCTTTTGAAAGATAATCATGTAAGTCTGAAATTGTCCCAGAAATTATAGTCAAGGTTTAAATTATGACACAATACAGGGAACGTAATGAAATTAACGGTAGGAATAGATTAATAGTTTAATACGTCCTTGGAATCATATAAGACAGGGATGGTCAACTTCTTAACCCTAAAGGCCCTTTTTAATATTTTTAGCGAAGACGAGGGAAGCACATATAATTTCATACATACATCAATAAGCCATAGGTAAGCAATACGTACTTATAGTATCCGTCGTATATGAAATGATATGAATGAATAAACGTTACGCAAAAATTTTTTATGAACATTATATACCAAGCTCAATGTAGAAAGGTTCAAAATAGGTATAATATTGAATCAAGTTGTTTAAGCTCATCAGAACACAGTGTTGGAAAATTTGTTTAAATTAAAAACCATCCATAAGTATGTACCAACTTTGCTTATTGAGAACACTGTGGGCGGGCACAATCGTCTACCAGTTCATCAAAAATCAATCTGAATAGAAGTGGTCGCAACCTTTAGCAGATCTCGAAGAGGGTTGTCTGTTAGTCTCTTGTTGAGAGTGGATTTTATAAAACTCATTGTTGAAAATGTGCACTGACAAAGGTATGTGTAAAGCGAGTAAAGCTTTACAACTGCTATTCACATTTCTCTTTATAGAAGGTCATTGAGCAGCGAGTAAAGCTTTAGAACTGCTATTCACATTTCTCGTTACAGAAGGTCATTCAGCAGCGAGTAAAGCTTTAGAACTGCTATTCACATTTCTCGTTATAGAAGGTCATTGAGCAGCGAGTAAAGCTTTAGAACTGCTATTCACATTTCTTTTTATAGAAGGTCATTGAGCAGCGAGTAAAGCTTTAGAACTGCTATTCACATTTCTCTTTATAGAAGGTCATTGAGCAGCGAGTAAAGCTTTAGAACTGCTATTCACATTTCTCGTTATAGAATGTCATTCAGCAGCGAGTAAAGCTTTAGAACTGCTATTCACATTTCTCGTTATAGAAGGTCATTGAGCAGCGAGTAAAGCTTTAGAACTGCTATTCACATTTCTTTTTATAGAAGGTCATTGAGCAGCGAGTAAAGCTTTAGAACTGCTATTCACATTTCTCCTTTATAAAAGGTCAATGAGCAGCGAGTAAAGCTTTACAACTGCTATTCACATATCTCTTTATAGAAGGTCATTGAGCAGCGAGTAAAGCTTTAGAACTGATATTCACATTTCTCCTTTATAGAAGGTCATTGAGCAGCGAGTAAAGCTTTAGAACTGATATTCACATTTCTCCTTTATAAAAGGTCATTGAGCAGCGAGTAAAGCTTTACAACTGCTATTCACATATCTCTTTATAGAAGGTCATTGAGCAGCGAGTAAAGCTTTAGAACTGATATTCACATTTCTCCTTTATAGAAGGTCATTGAGCAGCGAGTAAAGCTTTAGAACTGCTATTCACATTTCTCCTTTATAAAAGGTCATTGAGCAGCGAGTAAAGCTTTACAACTGCTATTCACATATCTCTTTATAGAAGGTCATTGAGCAGCGAGTAAAGCTTTAGAACTGATATTCACATTTCTCCTTTATAGAAGGTCATTGAGCAGCGAGTAAAGCTTTAGAACTGCTATTCACATTTCTCCTTTATAAAAGGTCATTGAGCAGCGAGTAAAGCTTTACAACTGCTATTCACATATCTCTTTATAGAAGGTCATTGAGCAGCGAGTAAAGCTTTAGAACTGATATTCACATTTCTCCTTTATAGAAGGTCATTGAGCAGCGAGTAAAGCTTTAGAACTGCTATTCACATTTCTCGTTACAGAAGGTCATTCAGCAGCGAGTAAAGCTTTAGAACTGCTATTCACATTTCTCGTTATAGAAGGTCATTGAGCAGCGAGTAAAGCTTTAGAACTGCTATTCACATTTCTTTTTATAGAAGGTCATTGAGCAGCGAGTAAAGCTTTAGAACTGCTATTCACATTTCTCTTTATAGAAGGTCATTGAGCAGCGAGTAAAGCTTTAGAACTGCTATTCACATTTCTCGTTATAGAATGTCATTGAGCAGCGAGTAAAGCTTTAGAACTGCTATTCACATTTCTCGTTATAGAAGGTCATTGAGCAGCGAGTAAAGCTTTAGAACTGCTATTCACATTTCTTTTTATAGAAGGTCATTGAGCAGCGAGTAAAGCTTTAGAACTGCTATTCACATTTCTCCTTTATAAAAGGTCATTGAGCAGCGAGTAAAGCTTTACAACTGCTATTCACATATCTCTTTATAGAAGGTCATTGAGCAGCGAGTAAAGCTTTAGAACTGATATTCACATTTCTCCTTTATAGAAGGTCATTGAGCAGCGAGTAAAGCTTTAGAACTACTATTCACATTTCTCCTTTATAGAAGGTCATTGAGCAGCGAGTAAAGCTTTAGAACTGCTATTCACATTTCTCCTTTATAGAAGGTCATTGAGCAGCGAGTAAAGCTTTAGAACTGCTATTCACATTTCTCCTTTATAGAAGGTCATTGAGCAGCGAGTAAAGCTTTAGAACTGCTATTCACATTTCTCCTTTATAGAAGGTCATTGAGCAGCGAGTAAAGCTTTAGAACTACTATTCACATTTCTCTTTATAGAAGGTTATTGAGCAGCGAGTAAAGCTTTACAACTGCTATTCACATTTCTCCTTTATAGAAGGTTATTGAGCAGGGAGTAAAGCTTTTTGAAATAATGAAGTAAAAAAATAATTAATACATATACTGAAGTATAATAATATAAAACTAACAGTTTATTTTAAAAAATATTAACAGATTTAATGTCAACAATGAAATAAATTACTTAATAATTTAAATTTTAATAGCGGTAACATTGGATACGTTTGTTTTAGATTTAGACCATAGGATTCCACCTTTTCTACACCCCCTCTTGTTATATAAACAAATTTCCAACGCCCCATGTATAAGTATATCTTATATTGCAAATACCGTTTAAATCTGGAAAATGTTCAGATATTTTCCCCCAAAAGTAATCATAAAATGAAATAGAATAAGAGATCTAGTTACAGATCTAAAAGTTTCTTCACAGGAATACGAAAGAATATATTAATACACCATTAAAAGAATGATTTTATGAACAATACAATTATTCTGAATAATTATCTGAATTTTTGTTTTGATGATGAATAACACAATGGATTGGAAGTTCATTTAGTACCGCAAGTTTGAAACCTGTCAAACGCTGAAACAACAGTTCCCACAGACAAAATGTTGCTAACAGGAGTTTCTTTCTCGTGAAAAGAAATACTCACAGTGCTAAATATTGATTCATCCTTTATGTCAGTTGATAAACCTTTGCAAATAACAACTCCTGACAAACTCTTTCTACTTTTATGAATCGGACATATGCTACGAGTATCGATTCATTATTTAACAGAGTTGATTCATCAAGTTGAATGGAAGACTGACAAAACCTCGAGTAATGGCACAATGACATTTCATCGTTCTCAGTCATTCCATCAATTTTTCCTCGCACAGAATGATTGCCAAACGGATTTTTCTGATTATTTATGATGTTGAAAAATTCCCAATACTTCTTTAATTACAGGTAAAATCAATTCCTACCAATCTAAGTTTTCCCTTTTATCCAATTAACAATAAAATATGAAGCTAGTAATTCATCACTAACGGACACTAAAACACCTAGCATTTTCCTTTGGACTCCGCTACCGCCTCCATGGAATCTTCAGCGCCCCTTGAACCCTATGCTTTAGACTACTATCGTCTGTGTTATAATGTGAATACATAGTAGTTTGGGCAGGTTCTTGACGGCCACTGTACAGAAGGTGAAACTTGTCACACAGCAAAACTTTTCAGGTTTAAGTCTTTGTATAAAATCTGATTTTTATAAACTGAATTCAACTGGACACTATACGGATTAAAGAAGTTAAAACTCGGGAAATTAAGGGTAAATAAATATATTTTCAACATCCCCAACTTAGAAGGGGGTGATTTCATACTCGCAAACACCTTATACGTTTGTGATGTTAGATGTTATCAAAATGTTCTCTTTATCAATCTAATATAACATCCTTTCCGGATTAAAATCATAACTCGAACACAAAAAACTAAACTAAACATGAATGACACATTGGTTTTAATTGATGTACGAATAAATCAACTCATTTCCCTGACGGTATATGAGTATCTCAATCTATATATCTACGGCGCTAGTAGCACATTATTTGGAAACAGTTTAATATTTACTCTACTCTTGTGCAACAAAACACAGCGGGGAGAATGTAAAACACCAGAACACCCGTTTATTTTTAGACATCATCAGCGCAACTGTAACAGAAAATACACCGGTAGTAAAATAGCTAAATAGCAGTGTTTATAACCTAAATAGAGATGTATTAAGAGACTTTAATTGGCCATGTTTTTCCTCTGAAGCTTAAATAACCCGTCTTCATTGCGGCCATAGTACACCAATAACGACTTCTAGTTGAATACATCGTTTAACTTATGAGGACCTTAGAAGAAGAAAGGGACTATGCTCTTCAATCTGTCCCTTGACAATGTTTGCTTCAAGTTGTGTCCATCACGAATACCAAACATAGAAGATAGCTAATTATAACCTGTGGGAATTTGGTTTAGCGAAGAATTTTATTTCAGTTAGGAAATGACCCTGTAGAAGACACAAAATACATACTTGAAAATACACATATATTTCTTAATATACCAAAATATAAACTCTACATTTACCTAAATATAGAAACATTTACTAAAATATAAACATATTTACTAAACAATACAGATATTTTCTTAATATACACACATACATTCCAAAATATACATACGTATACCTAACAAACACACATATTCTTAAATATACTCGTGTGTATGTATGTATGTATATATATATATATATATATATATATATATATATATATATATATTCTTGATATTTAACTTAAAATATCAAGAATTTAACACCTACCAAGGTAAACAGAGTGATTCGACAATGGTCAAGTGACCGAAAGGCGCCTCATCACTCAAGGTAAAATCATTGCACTTAATGGTGGATTAAATTACTTACAATAGTAATATATTAACTTCATATATATATATATATATATATATATATATATATATATATATACACACATTTCAAAATATACACACGTATACCTAACAAACACATGTATTCTTAATTATACACGTGTGTGTATATATATATATATATATATATATATATATATATATATAGAGAGAGAGAGAGAGAGAGAGAGAGAGCCATATTTACCTAAATATATATACGTACGTAAATATATACAATAATAGTTTCATTTACGAAATTTATTTTATTTGTAAGTCAGACGATCCAGCGATATAAAATTTAATAAAATTATTTTGTGTTCAAAAGGAAAGTGAATCTGAATTAAATGAATGAAAAATCTTTGTTATCTCCCTTCGACACTATGAACCAATACTGCAGTTTTATCTTAAAGGTTACTTCCAATTCCTATTGAACTGACACAAATATTGGGGGTAACACCAATAGACTACACCAATATTTTACCAGTATTTCATAGGTCAACCATCAATTTTAAATAAAAATTCATTTTAAAAGAATTAATTCCAAAGGTTTTACAATTTTTTAAAATTAAACTTACTCAAAACAAAATTAGTACAACTTATTCATGAACCCTTTTAATTTATGGAGATATTTTTATTTGTGATATTTCATAAAACTTTTTTTTTAGTTTGAACAGTGAACGAAAAAATTCGACTAACAACGAACCTTTATCAAATTAAAAGGAATTACTCAAATATTTAAGTACATTGATATGTTTTTATGTAAGATTAAGACACGCCACCTAATATAAGAAAAATCGTTTAACATTTCAGATTTCAAATCGAATTTCCGTGACCTCGACCTGGAAGACTTAAGAACGATTTCTTGACTTTACACTGGTGTACACTATAAGAGAAGTTATACCAGACATGTTTTTAACCGTCAAAATAATTGCGTTTTGTCAAACCACTTTATTTTTAATAAATCATGTCCGGGACTGGAGCAGATACCCATGCAAAAAGTCCCGGGGTCAAAAGAGTTAACAATATAAATTTAATTAATGTTTAACTTAGTTGATTAATTTATATTTTCCGATTACATTTTGTCAGCACATCGGAGTCAGCCATAAGACAAAATTACTGCAAAACGTTGTTGTCCTATAAAAATTAAAATGACGTAAGAAATATGCTTAAAAGTACAAGTGTATAGATTGTTATGAGATTTAAACAATGAATGGGCTTTTATTGAAGAAATATCGTCCGCCAGTATAAACAATTTCGACGTAAGCAAGTTCTTAGTCATGCAAAATCAAGACGCCCACGGTACACGTGTTCATAAGGATGTATAAATCAAATAGTGAGAAATGCTTACGTGTTGGCTAGATGTGTCAACAATATACCAACGTTGTTCTGTCCAATGGGAATCCAAATAGGCACCCTTTGTGGAACTGCAACAGGTCTGAGTAATAAAACGTTCTGTCATGCACAAATTTTATTTAAAATTGTTTCATTACAAAATATTTCATTAGTAATTTATTTGAAGAGCTAAGAGAAAACTATCAACTCACTAGCTGACGCGTTTCGAAACCGTCGTTTCATTGGCGAAATAGGTTACGGTGTCCATATTCTTTTATTCCATCTTCATTTGAGCTAATAGTTTTCCCCAAAACCCTTGAACATATTAGTATGTACATATTTAATGTATATTAATATGTACATAGTAATTAGTAATATTGTACTATTTAGCAATTATACTATTGTGTATTAGTTTATTGATACTTGACTTTAGCGCTTACGTTTTTTTAGGATTGTAGTTGTCAATAAAAAAAGTAAGGGGTTCTATAGGAAAGTGTAACATACTATCAATATATGTTCAAGTGTTTTTTATAACAGTTTTCACTTAGTCTTTCGATTCATTTATGATTAAATGAGTAAAATAAAGATAATTACAACAACCAACTTTGTTCACTCTTATTTTATAAAACAAAAAGAATTGTGGATCAATTGCCATCCACTATAGCTTAAAAAATGTATTTGAGCTTGATTGGATTAATAGAAACGTATATTATTAACGATTGGAAATTTGTATACGATTTGGAAAAATATATATAGAGAGAGTGTGAGCTAATTGAAGGAATTTAACAAACGATAGAGGACATATTTGGACAATATCAAAATGTTTGTACAATGTCTATACTTTGGTTTAAAGCAGAATAGGAATGGGTCTGTGGCAGTGTAGTTAGGGATGCGGTGTTGTCAGTTCGAATGCTGTGACAGTCAACCCCCCCCCCCCCACTGCCAGCGGCTAATACTGTCAAGAGTGGCTAGATGATAAAATCATTCATTAACTTACAGATTTTTTTCGCCCCCCCCCCAAAATATTTTTTTTTAAAATTCTGAATTTCTAATTTTCTTTATTAGAACTGCCTTCACTATTGAAGAACTGGTTTTTCGTATAATAAGGCGGAAAGTATCTCTCATAAATAACACTTAATTATTAACCGGAGTTGATTCGGAAATTGAAAAAAAAGTATGTAATTAATAATATATAACATGCAACGATTATCTAATTAACATTTTATATAATAAAATGCTTTTCATGCATATAGGTTAGAAGTTTGAAGTGATTGTACAAAGAAAAATTTAGTTTGACAGTAATACGATGAGCGTTTCACTTTCACACTCGTAAACAAATTTAATTTATTTATACAAACATACATACTTAATATATACACTTTAACCATTAAATATCAACCTAAATTTACATAAATTGTGTAATTCAATATATAAATATATAATGGTATTATATAAATAATAGGTATATATATAAGCCTATAAACCCAATGACCCAATATGACCCAAACGTATGGCCGTCTGAACGAGTAGTCTGCCATAATAATGTAAACAAATGTCAGCTAATCAAGGCTATAAATACATTAGGACGTGACGAGCATTATCTGTGATTACGTTTTATCCATTATATGTCTGCGTTTACATTACCGATCAGTATTGCGTTGTAAAACACACGACACAAGAAATAAGTAAAATACAAATTTTTTAAAAATCAGTTCCTACTTAAATCAACAAAGAAAATTTTTACTTTAGTTTCGATTTATTTTATAATTAAAATTAATATGAATATGTAGGCCTATATACATATGTCGGCATAAGAATATTAAGGGGCAAAATAGAAAGCGTATGTCTTTACTATATTCCATTTTCCTTTTCTTGTATGGTATTGGACTATTATTTTCATTTGTTACTATTTATACGCTTTTTTTCGTCGCCTGTTTTGTGTTGTAGTTTCTTTTCGCTTTCCTTTCGCATTGTCCGTTTATGAAGCAAGGTCTGATAACGTTAATCCAGTTTGTTTGTTATTTTTTTCTTTTAGTTCATTATTAATCCTAGAGCATTATTTATGATATTGTGTGGTAACCATGGCAACAATTTAAGGTTATAAAATGGACGTTTTTCATATATATTTTTGAGACGTTCATATCTATCTATGGAAAGTTGGCTCAGTGCCAAAAAGCAATGAACATGAGATACATAGTTCGAAACCGACCGAGAGTTCCAAATTTTTGTAATTTAATTATTGAATAAAAATGTGTACAAGATATATATATATATATATATATATATATATATATATATATATATATATATATATAGTGCGTAAATAGAAGAAATTTAAAAACATTCCGAGTGAACTGTCTATATAGATCGAGACGTAAAGTCTTGAAAGACTTTTGAAGGGAAGAAAAACTGAAATTGCGGAACAAAGCAAGCTACAGCACTAGCTAAATCCCTCCCCCACAGCTACAATGAAACTGAGCGACAAACGGAAGTTTAACGTCAAATTGGCAGCAAGGTTCTCTCACGCAGATAGATGTGGATTTCCCATTCGCCGAGACGGCCGTAGACCCCACTCCCTCTGACCGATTTCACCTACGTAGAATCCTATTCTTCTTTTACATCAAACTATAGTAATATCGAGCGATCCAGGATGGTGACGACAGGTCCACTCCTGCTAAACTAATCTGGCCTTCTAGACTAATCTAGACTATATTTTCTTCATATTCTTAGTAGTATGTCTTTCCTTAGTCTTGGTTCCATCTACATTTCTTCCAAGGAGTGTAACGTGTAGACACTATTCCATAAGCACGAAATATCTACTTCAGGTACATGCACCTGGTTTGATACCATGATCCCCTCCCTATATCCTCTTATAGGGGTTGTATGTCCCTTCCATTCCTAGCTATATTTACAACAATTTCATATTTTTCCTGGACACTACTACTCATACTAGCAGATGGCATTACTATCCAATATGGCTATTGGGGTAAATCCATCTTTTTCCCGTCTACACTTCACTTTACAGAGGTAAAATTACAACGGTAGACTAAAAGATTAACAAGCAACACTCACTATACCTTGTTAATCAATCGAAAAACATTTCTTAAACGTTAAAGACCTTCTTTCAAGCAGGCACGCTGGCTTTCGTGAACATTGGAAAACTGGCGGTCGCGAACTCTTGGTCTACGTAATTACAACGATTTACAGTCAGTCTATTAGTTTGCAAACCATACAAATACAGTTTCAAGTACTGATATTCTTTTAAACGATTCAGTTTAAAGAACGAGTTTTTCAAATAATTCTCTTAAAATCACGATTCTTTGATTCACTCAGACTTTTAATTTTTTGGAATCAAATGAACGAAGAATCACACACAAAAATTATTTTTGTTTTTACTTTTAGAAAACGAAAAATCAAAGTATAATCACATTTCCTTTGAAAAAAAAAACAGACAAAGAAGAGAATCGAGAAAAGAATCGCTTAATTTCAGGGACTCGATTATGAATCACAGCCGTTTTACAGACGCTTGATGGTGTTTTGTGATTTTTGAATCAGACAATCCTTTGGCTTACAAAAGTGCAGGAACGCTAAGCTGTTCAACAAACTATTCCCGACTCAGATGTTAGGTCTTTAAATGATTCGTAAACATGTCAAAAAAAACAACACACTTCTCTTAACCGTACTGGTTCCTTTTTGTTTGCAATTTATTTATTCGTATCGATTGGCACAAAATATTTATTTAAAATAATTTCATTATGTACAATACAGAATAATGTGAAAGAATCAAGTCCAAACGCGTGTGAAATATTCTGAATATATTTTTATTACATTAATATTATTAAAACGTCCAAGGTAAAAATTGTACACGGTTTATATGATCGCGGATAACGTTTGTACGGTTCTCCAACACAAGTGAACCTAAAATTCTTCACATCCTGGGATTAGCAAAATTTTATCATATCTCCTTCAAATCCCTACTGGGCTATAAGAGTCAATTTAATTAATCACTTTAAAATCACTACATAATGCATATAACATACAGCCTTTAGGCCCAATCGCCTAAAATATAAAAAAACATTTCTGAACACTGTTATCTTAAGAAGCATTCTTCAATAAGTATGAGTAAACGCGAGAGTATACCTAGGACGAGTTGAATGAGTCACAAATACCAACATGATAGAGCTGAAACATAGATTGATCAGCACAAACAACTTGAGGTTTGAAAACAATCCAAGTGTTTTCATTTGATAGCCTGATGAGAAGTCATTAGTGACAAGATATCGTGAAGTGACACTTGATCAATATACAAAACACGGAAAAATCGGTTTTAATTATTCATACTTCATGGCAAGAGGTAATTCATTGTTTTTCTACTATAGGTAAAATTTTATAAGCACTTGGCTTTTAGGTAGAAATTGCGTATTATTCATCTATAAAACATCAGGCACTGTTGTCTTCTCTTATCTGGGCCATAAATCATGACCCACCCGTCCCAACCCTTAGACAATTCTATTAACCCGTTTCCGTGAACGTCCTATTTTCATTCGTTATTTTTATTATACATTAAAAAGTAGTAGTAAGTAATAAAATAACGAGTCAACGCTATGAGTCAGCGGAAGTCCAAGGGTCGATGTTTTTCAAAATGACCTGCGAGCACCACCTCCGTTCTCAGCATCTCCTCAGTGCCAGCTTAAATGTAACCGATGAAGGAAATGTAGATACAGACAGGCTTCGGTTTAGCTGTGCACGTGACCTTGTCCGCCGGAGCGAGGGTAGAGCAGGGTGCGGGGGGAAGTTGACGCACTTTTAAAAACATACCTCGCTTTGAGCTGTTAGTGTTGAATAGGATAGGTTATTGCGAAGCATAATTTATCGGTGCTATTTTAGTTGAGTTTATTTTTTGTGTTGACAAATTTAAATAAATCTTCTAATATCGGCATGCCTGGACATATATTTCTACGCACAGCTACACGCCGACAAATTTACAAGCCACCCCTTGGTATTAGATGTAGGTAAGAACAGTGTCTCGCGCGTGCAGTGTTGCACGTCTCAAGTAGACCTACCCTAACCGTTACACGTCTCAAGTAGACCTACCCTAACCGTTACACGTCTCAAGTAGACCTACCCTAACTGTTACACGTCTCAAGTAGACCTACCCTAACCGTTACACGTCTCAAGTAGACCCACCCTAACCGTTACACGTCTCAAGTAGGCCCACCCTAACCGTTACACGTCTCAAGTAGACCTACCCTAACCGTTACACGTCTCAAGTAGACCCACCCTAACCGTTGCACGTCTCAAGTAGGCCTACCCTAACCGTTGCACGTCTCAAGTAGACCTACCCTAACCGTTACACGTCTCAAGTAGACCTACCCTAACCGTTGCACGTCTCAAGTAGACCTACCCTAACCGTTACACGTCTCAAGTAGACCTACCCTAACCGTTGCACGTCTCAAGTAGACCTACCCTAACCGTTACACGTCTCAAGTAGACCTACCCTAACCGTTGCACGTCTCAAGTAGACCTACCCTAACCGTTAAACGTCTCAAGTAGACCTACCCTAACCGTTACACGTCTCAAGTAGACCTACCCTAACCGTTGCACGTCTCAAGTAGACCTACCCTAACCGTTACACGTCTCAAGTAGACCTACCCTAACCGTTGCACGTCTCAAGTAGACCTACCCTAACCGTTACACGTCTCAAGTAGACCTACCCTAACCGTTGCACGTCTCAAGTAGACCTACCCTAACCGTTAAACGTCTCAAGTAGACCTACCCTAACCGTTACACGTCTCAAGTAGACCTACCCTAACCGTTGCACGTCTCAAGTAGACCTACCCTAACCGTTACACGTCTCAAGTAGACCTACCCTAACCGTTGCACGTCTCAAGTAGACCTACCCTAACCGTTACACGTCTCAAGTAGACCTACCCTAACCGTTGCACGTCTCAAGTAGACCTACCCTAACCGTTGCACGTCTCAAGTAGACCTACCCTAACCGTTAAACGTCTCAAGTAGACCTACCCTAACCGTTACACGTCTCAAGTAGACCTACCCTAACCGTTGCACGTCTCAAGTAGACCTACCCTAACCGTTAAACGTCTCAAGTAGACCTACCCTAACCGTTAAACGTCTCAAGTAGACCTACCCTAACCGTTGCACGTCTCAAGTAGACCTACCCTAACCGTTAAACGTCTCAAGTAGACCTACCCTAACCGTTACACGTCTCAAGTAGACCTACCCTAACCGTTACACGAAAGTAAAGGATAGGACTAAAGATGTCTATGACTAGATTGAAATGATCACTCGCGAGAGAAGGAGCAAGTAATTGAAGTAAAAACAGCTACTTAATCCTGTATGCTCCTTGTATAAGGTGTCCTCCGCCTTTAATATAATTGTCGCTAATACTGTATCACTTTATTAAGGATACAAGACCATACGTAAAGACTTTAATAGTTCAATCTCTCCCATTCCTACTTAGTAACCTCACAAGTGCCTGTACTCCACTACTCTATAATCATTCCTACTTAGTAGCCTCACAAGTGCCTGTACTCCACTACTCTATAATCAAGCTAGATTAAAGATATAAACGAACCAGGTTTCTTTCCAGTTTACCAGGAAATGTTTGTTTAGAACGAATACAACCTGCAGTTTTGGAGTTGGCTTGTAATAATAACGAATTATCATAAGCAATTTAAAATGGGCAAAATAATAATAAAAGATCGTTCAAACAAGATGGTATCATAACGTGTAACAACTACCACTCTTACGCGAAAATTAACGCAATAAATTGGTACAGCTGTAAGAGTAGACATTGTTGTTTGAAATCTGTAAATCCAAAGCTGTTCATGAAAGTACAATAAACTCTCTATAATCCAGCCCCTCCAGTAATTAGGCGTTTTCTGTAAGGACGGAAGATGTAAACATAATCAGCATGTGAACTCAACTTGTATATTTTTCACTGCATGTCGATGTCAGTGACTAAGTGACTTCATGAGCCCCCCCCCCCCCCCGATTCTAATTGAGTAGCTCGTGATATACAAACGATTTCGAGCCGTATGTTGTTGCAGTAGCTATGTACAGTGACTGTTACTGAAGTGCAAGTAAACAATGTCGTTTCAGTGTAAACGGAAAGATATTTAAATTTTTGTTATTACCGTTAAAGACAAGGTAACGTTTTATTTTAAAGTACAGACCAATATATTCATTCAATGACGGTAAAAAACAATAGTTAACTCAAAATCTCATAAAGTTAGTTTTTAATAAACAAACCCTCCTGTTCACAACAGACTAGTTTTGGCGACGATGTCGCCTTCCTCAGTGCTTGGCTACATCAGTATGAGCCATGCACTGAGGAAGGCGATAATTGTCACCGAAACTAATCTGTTGTGAAATAGTGTGTTTGTTTATTAAAAACTAATTTTTTATGAGATTTTGAGTTCAATATTTTGTTTTTACGATTGTGAATAGTTCTCACTAGCTAATTAACTAAATATTTTCAAGTATTATCATTTCAAGTACAGTACAGGATAATTTTCTTGTTTTCTTTATTTTTGGGCAATATAATAAATACTGTTTAATATAAAGTGCATTGGGTTTTTAGTGGACCTTTCAGTAATCCGGCGTTTCCAGTAATCCGACATCAACTCAGCGTTAAACATTGTATCTGCCGGACTAGTGAGAGTTTACTGTAGTATCTTGTAGAGGTGTTACAAGCATAAGTGAAAATACCTAAAAATATTTGACTTTCCCTTAAACAACATTATACTTACTACAAGTAGTAAACTCGGACGTGATATAAACTTCCCAGTTGCTCGTTAAAAAAGAGGATCACGTAGCATGACTTATTTGGAGTAAACCCACTATTTTTCATATGCAGGTGTATACGCCAAGAAACAAGAGGGAAAAGATGTAGTGCTTTTGTAGTTTTAACGCGATCAACAGGTATTATAAAATCGCTTGATATTGGGAAGTATCGAGTTTGTGCAGCATTACGAAAAATATATACTTACACATTTTGACTCATTGAGGTTTCTTGTTTTACACAGAATATAAATTGGAAAAATATGTTTGATTGGTATTTCTATATGTTATCTTTTCTATACTTTTCTAATGGGAAAACATACTCATATAATTTTACAAATCCTGACAATCTTTATCTGCTTTTTCTCTGTTTTTTCTATTGATTTCAACGCGTGTTATCCGACTTATTTTCCGTCATTGGCCAACTACAATTCTGTTTTTTTTTAGTACATGCTAATATTGGGAAATCCGCTTTAAACAACAAAAAAATCCCACAGGTTATCACTAGCACCCATTGGGACGAATTGTTGGTGGAAACATCTTGGAAAGAGTCTCATAATAAACGGGACAAAAGGAAGAGCATGGTGCTTTCGTGGCTTCTTATCTTCAAAGCAATCATCTGTCAATTGTAATAGATGTTTCGGCGAGGCGAGTTGTTTAGGCTTCAAAGGAAACACGTGACCAGTTAATTCTAAAACTTAAATACGGCCCAGGTATTTTTGAAATTCCCACATTTATTTTTACAATATTTAAAGTGTGTCAAGACTAAAATTAAGGCTTCCGGTCAGCTGTCGCGACAATTTCATGGCGGAACTCCACATTCATGTTGAACAGTGCGCTTGGCTGGTGCTTGTCGCAATGCTTATCAACAATGAATGGATACGAGACAGAATCTTATCAGCAACTGATAAGTTAAAGCAATGCACCTGAAACTTGGAGATAACATTGTTTGGATTGCAATAGCTGGAAACATTCTGTTGTGCTGACTTGGTTTACATATATAGGTAAAACACTCGTAAAAGACTCCTACTGAAGGGTCAGATATACAGGATTTGTACAGTATTTTACTCGTACATTTTTCTTGTAATAGCTACGCTCGTTTCTCTTTAAACTCGGTAGAGCTGGGTGAGACCCTGCTCACTTATGCAGGTTATAATGCTAAAAGCAGAATGATATTACTGCCAAGGGAGGCAGGTGGTGAACAGCCTGATGTGTAGGACGTAATCTTTAAGCCTCCTTTTCTAGTTTACCTGGAATATTTGTATAGTTTTAAGACGATCAACCAGAATGTCTCACGTGCCTATGAAAGGTAGGCACGCTTATGAAGGGTAGGCACACCTATGAAGGCCTGGAAAAGATTGTGAGTATACAATAAACACAGAAACATTGATAAATGCCTTTACAGTAGAGTAATATGTTTTACTGTCTAGTCGAGAATAAAAGGGTATTCACGAATACTTGGAATAGACTCTATAGGTGGGACAAAAAATGGGTACAGAGAAATATGCGTGCTCTGCATATTCGCAAGGTGACAATAACAATTGACGAGTCGTAAATTTGACAAGCGAAAAAAGCGTGCCAGGTTTCACTTGTCACCCCAGATCATCTACCCCTAAACTATTTGCTAATTTCTTTTAAGGCTTTGAATTTTCCCTGTCAAAATGGATCAAAAAAGTGTTTTCCAATTTCCAAATGGTCACTTTGTCTTTATAGTTTGATTTAAAACAGAATAGGACTTTACGAAAGTGAAATCGGCCAGAAGGGGAGGGGCCTGCAGCCGTCTCAGCGAATGGGAAATCCACATCTTGGCGGGTCGGTTAGCCTTGTTGCCAAGTCCCCGTTATACATTCGTTCGTCGCCCAGTGTAACCGCGTTCAAATTAACAACACCGCATCTCTACTCCGCCTCAGACACGTTGCTATTCTGCTGTAAATCAAACTATAATGTCGTGAAGATAATTTCGATTTAATCTTCACTTCGGCGCGTTTTCTGTTTAGTGAATATGGATGTGACTTCTACTACTAAGAGGAAACCCGATGCTGCAGATGGTGCACTATCTCAGCTATGCACATCGAAAGCGTAGAAAAAACGCAGAGGGGATAGTGTCGTGGTCATATCAGAGGAAAAAATCTAAGAGATTTTTATGTTGATTAATAAGTAGTGACAAACTGTGTTTGGCGTGGCGGATCGCCAGTATCGAGGCCTCCTTAGTGTCAAAAAAACAATTTTGCAAGGCAAAGAAATGAACAAGAGAAGAGTCTATGCCACATCCCAAATTTACACCGAGGCGATTTTTATAACAAAAAATTCGAATTCGTCACATAAATTCTATTAAAAGAGCATGGCAAATTAATACAATTAAACCAGGTTTTATAGATAAAGTTTTAAAGGATCTCATGCCCCGAAAAACTAAGCGACATCTATGCTTAGCTCATAGGTAAACTCATTCATGTAGCTCAATAATTTTAAAAGACGCGTGTACGCCTAAACCTTGTAGGCATTTTTCGCCTGTTACAGTGTTCTGATGTTATAGCTACCCTCACCATCTGTCACCTGATCTTGTATGCATCTTTCGCAAGATTCATGATGTACTCATCATTCGTGTATTCTCTTTATCTTGGTTATAAAGTGATAATTACCCGTTACAACGATTAAAAAGAAAAGAAATAAGGAAGATAGATTGAATCAAGAATAAGGAAATGACACAATGATCCCTAGGTATTTAACTAAGGGGAAATTATAGCAACGCAAGGACAGTTTGTAGTTTATCTGAAGTTTTCCTCCACAAGAGGGCGCCTAGAGGTGTTAACCAGTGACGGATTTCAGCGTAGGCTTTAAGGCTCAAGCAACCCCAAAATATGGAAAATTAAAAATTTTTAAACAATGAATGTAAAATAGTGTACATGCTATTTCCGATCGTCCCCGATTTAAATCTACTTATTAATTAGTAGATTAATGTTTACAAATAAGAATCTATTAAACTAAAATATCATACTATAATCATAAATACGGCCACCCACAATGTAATAAATAGGCAGTTTTTCTGTATAAACTTAAATTGGGCGCCTGAACTTCATATAATTCATGATTTAAAAAATACAAAGATTCTGGTATACTGTTAATGAAACTAAATAGTGTTTGTTTAATATCACAGAGTAGGCGAGTAATTATTACCCTCTGGTAGAAGGCTCTTAGAGTTTACACTATAGCTACCATATTTCCTAAATATTTTCGGGCGGGGGACCCCTTCTCCCCCCCCACCGCCCACCTCTCCCTAAAATATGTTCCCGGATCCGCCACTGGTGTTGACCTCTATTCGGAACTGAGAAAATTCTTTGTGCTGTAAAATTGGGTCAGGGGGGATCTTTGAATGTCCTGATCAAATAATTTCTTCTGGGATGGGGTCAATAATTCACATTTGTAATGTCAATAATGTACTACAAATTTACATTAATGTTTGTAAATGTACATTTGAAGTAACTTACAAAAACATTTTGCAACTTTAGGCGGTATACTTTTCAAAAGAAGAATTTTTCCGATCGTTTTCCAAAGAAAATCACGATTCATTGATGTTTCTCAATTCCAAGGAATCTAATGAACCTAAGAATGAATGAATCATAAATCTTTAATGCACTCGATTCTTAGGAAAATAATGAACTGAAGAACAAAAAGAAGAATCAAAACCGTTATAATAAGCGTAGGAAGATTAATATGGAAATATGAGAGAAATTAAAGTATGCTAAAGAGTTGGGCATAATGACCCTATGTTATATGTAATAAAGGAACTACTAACTGTTGGTTTACCTGAAATAGGATTCTCAATAGGCGTAAGAGGTGTCTACATTCTGCCCGTGTCAGCCATTTTACTCCTAGTAATCTGGAGTATATTTGTAAATAAATACAAATATATTTGTACAGTTATTTTCAGATTTTACATTAAGAACAAGATAACAATTAACGTTGATAACAATTAAAATGTAACGACATAATGTATAATTTTCAATTTTTGTCCAAGAATAAGATACAGTACAGTCTCGCTAATCCGGTCTCCGATGATCCGGACGTCCGGCTAATCCGGACGGCCCAAAATTTTTGTTTAGTTATGGTATTTTACAGTGCACAATCAGTCTGCCGTCCACAAAAATATTTACTTTTATACTACTATATCTGTTATTTTTCAAAGGGGTTTTCCTACTCTAATAGACAAATAATATGTTTATTCATTAAAATATGAATTTACTCTATTATTTGTTTCTTTTGCCTGTTAAAGTAGGAAAAACTTCTTTGAAAAAATATATTCACATTAGATCTCCCAACGCTACAACGCACGTGATATCACGCAAGAGATATCTTACGATAAACGAAAGATAAAGGACCGCTGACTAAACGGATAGACAGTCTATCCGTCTGGCGTCAGGTCAGTTCGGTTGTCCGACGGATGCCACCGTTACTGCTTCTCGCAAGATATCTGCTTAGTTGTCATTTAAGTCTAGTGCAATATTGATCTGTGTTTTTTATTTACGTCTCGTTCAGTGTTCAGTGAAAATGGCGACTAAACGTAAGTCAGTGACAGTGACATTGGAACAAAAACTCCAATCTTTGTTTCGTATTGATGGAGGTGAATCGCATACTAAAATTGCAAAAGAGTTAGGCGTGGGAAAACAAACTGTTTCCGATCGGAAAAAAGTAACAGGAAATTGAAGATTTTTGTGCAAAAATTGTTAGTAAAGACATTTTAGGCGGCAGAAGCAAAAAAAAAAAAAAAAAAAATTAAACCCTAGATGATGCTTTGTATGTATGGTTTTGCCAACAACGGGACAGGGTGTTCCATTATCGGGTGTAAATTTGCAAAGATCGCGCTGAAACTGAATGAAAAGTTAAAAGGAGACCCTAATTTTAATGCCAGTGTGGATTGGCTATCACGGTGGAAGGAACGACACGGCATCCGTCAACTCGGAATAAGTGGTGAAATTTTGTCAGGTGACAGTGATGCCAGTGAAAATTTCAAAGACAAATTTGGCAAGTTTCTCAGAGATGAAAACTTACAACCTGGTCACGTGTTCAACGCTGACGAAACCTGATTAAATTATAAAATGTTACCAAGAAAAACTTTAGCTTCCAAATTAGATTCAGTAGCAAAAGGCCATTAAGTTAAGAAAGAACGTATGGCTTTGTTGCCCTGCAGTAATGCTCCTGGCGATCTAAAATTTCCACTTTTGATGATAGGGAAATCCGCAAAGCCGAGGGTTTTTAAAAATGTAAATTTAAGTGTTCTACCGGCCCAATACAAGTTCCAAAAATCAGCGTGGATGAATAGTCAAATTTTTAAGGACTGGTTTTTTGAAAACTTTGTTCCAACAACAGACAAGTGTTTAAAAGAGAAAAAACTCACTTGAAAAGCGGTTTTACTAATTGATAATGCCCCATGCCATCCAAATGAAGAACAATTGCGTCATGGTGACATTTTTGTTAAATTTCTTTCTCCTAACGTCACGGCTCTCATTCAGCCGACGGGACCAGGGTGTGATAGAGGCGATAAAACTGCCTTATAGAAAAAAGTTAATTTTATCGCTTTTGTAACAACAAGAAGCAGATCCAGCTACACAATTTATTGAAATTCTTAAAAAAGTTACTATAAAGGATGTCATTTATATGGCTGCAGACCTACTAATGACGGCGCCGAATTTGTTCAGATTTTTCAACAATTGGAGGGTTGTGCCGTGTTGAAAGACACTGATATTTCCGAGTGGATTATCAGTGATAATGACATTGGTCATCAAGTGCTCAACGAGGACGAAATCGTCGCTGTGTGCATTGCAAACGCAGAAAATGACAGCTCGGAAGAGGAAGACTACACAGACGAACCGGTCAGCCCAACTCATGATGGGGCGGCTGCAATGCTGGAGGGGTTGATAGCCTACTTTGAGAAACAAAGTGATACGTCAACTGCGGAGCTACTGACCTTGAAACGCCTACGAGATCTTACTGTGAAACGACGCCATTTATCGTTAAAACAAAAGAACGTACAGACTTTTTTCACTAAGTTTTTTAAAGTTTATTTTTGTTTCAGTTTCATTTTTGTTTGAGTTTCTTTGTGCGTTTATACAGTATAGTGTAAATAACTTTATGTGAATAAATTTATTCAACGAGAAAGATGCTTTCATATTTATTCGTGTCATACCTTTTCTGTTACAATTACAGTATTTTTTGCTAAATAAGCTATGAAATACTGTACTGTATAGCTATAATTAGGCCTCAATTTCACTAAAACTACAATTTCAATGTTTCCCCGACTTAAACACATATTGTATGCATTTGTCTGGCTTTTTCCGTCTAATCCGGACTTTCGTTGATCCGGACAGGGTCCGGTCCCATCAAGTCCGGATTAGTGAGACTGTACTGTAAATAGAAACGGATAAAAAAATCCCAAATTTCTACTATCTTATTATAAACTTTAAAGTATCTCTTTTTTAAAATATTTATAAGTAGATAGACGTATACAAAATTTAACAATTAATATACAGAAAGTAAAATGTTAAAATATACAAAGGGCTACATCAACTGACAGGCAACTGTAGCAGTTAGATGCAATTTCGGCGAATCAATATGTTACTTCGCTATTAATTTATAGACGGAAATATGAGGTATTGATTGGAACCTAATCTACAGTTCCGGGACAACTAATAACTATATTTAGTTAACCTCTGCAAATGGGTTGCTAATACTGAAACACAGGTGAAATGAGCCACGATATCAAGCAATAAACATTTGTAGTTAACAAGTAAAAACCCTATATTTAAAGTTCTAAGCATTATATTCATATTAAGATGATATATTTCTTTAATACAAAATTTCTTTTACACAATTTTTATTTTCCTTCATTTGGAGACTGAAAAATACAATACCTACACGATAAAAACTCAAACTAAAATATTTTTACATTTTCTCTTCGCAAATATTTTTTTAGACGGATTGGAATATCGAAATCTTGTTGCTGTTCATGACGAGCTGGTTGTTAAATACATATTATACGTTTTTGCTATTACTTGCGACCAGACGTTTAAGAGGCCGAAGAAGTCGTAAGACGAAAACGTTTCCTCCAAGTGTAAGTTAACAACCTTTAGTTAGCAAAAAGGCCGGTCGCAAGTAATAGCAAAAAAGTGTAATAAACGGATTGGAAGTTGGACACTTCTTCTCCGTCTGACACCAAACAAGAAAGTGGTGCACAACAGTTTTTTTCTAATATGAAATCAATTTAAAGTGGTCTCAAATAAAACTGGTTTAGAGTAAGCACTTTACAATCAAGTCATTGCCAGTATAGTCATGTTTATCCTAACCAGTGACCTTGAGATGCTCAGGACTCAAGATTATACCCTCTGAGACGATCTCTTGTTAAAGTGCGTACAATGTGCAAGTTAATGAGTAAGATAGTGTGCAACGCTGCGCGCTTATACTTCCATTCATCGGCCACGCTATACCTGAAGACCTGTACAGGATTAGGAAGGAAACAATATTACTTTATTTGCGTAAAATCCAAAATACCATCATGATTACCCACATAGAGAGCAAGCCTACTTTACATATTAACGACCTTCATCGTCCTGCAAAGGCTTCTTTTTGGCGTCGATAAAGAACAAACCTACGTGAAATAGCTTCCCTTCCTAGGTTAGCCAATACTTCCATTACTTCTAGTAAAAAGGGATCTTAGTCCTAGCTTCATTAATCCTGTTTTTCCTTTTCCTCAATTCTACATCTTATTATAATGGATACCTCCTTCCTAAGACCAAAAGTAAGAGTAAGGTGCTTCGGGTATACCAGGGGTTCTCAACCTTTTAGGCTCTGAGCCCCCCTTCACACTTTGGTGTGAGGTCACGCCTCCCTTCACGGATTAAGTTAATTTAGACTTATATATGATAAATTTATTTACATTATGTTTAAGTAATAACCAGAAAAATGTTCGCTACTTTTGTAGTGCTAGTATGAGGGCTGGCACTGTTTCTCGTTAACTATTTTTTGTATGTTTGGATGAAATTTTGACAAAGAACACCGCAGGTCACTTTCCACATCTAGTCTGGCTCGATATTTAGATTTTATATTAGCCAGGGCTGAAAATCCTGTCTCGCATAGATAAGTTGATGAAAATTGTACAAGCAACTTGACAGCCTCCATTGCTACTTCTAGGTAAACAGGAAGATATAGTAGCCAGAAATCTTCGAGATCCATGTTTGGGAAATCCAATTTAGCTTTGGAATCACATTGCAAGTCAATTGTTTGTTCTTGAATGTGATCAGGAGGTATATCAATGTTGATTTGAAAGGGGTCTCTTGTTAACTTGAATTCCCAGTTTTCCGAGCTTCTGGGAAATAGGCTCCGATTTTGTTCTTCAGAGACAACAAATGCTCAGATATTAGGTCCTTCATTTCATTTACTAGGTCTTTTGGAAGACTTTGGGTATCATCGACGAGATTTTGGAAATGAAGAAAAGTTCGTTGAGTAAAGAAATAGAGCTTTATAGCTCTATTAAGCTATAAAGAAATTTCAATGATTGTGTGTTTGTGTCCAACATCAAATTCAATTTTTTTTTAAATTTGTTGACGCCTCCCCTGGAATTCTTCTACGCCCCCCAGGTTGAGAACCGCTGGGGTATACAATCCTAACAAAGTGAGCTTTGCGTTAAACAGCCAAAATTATCCTAAAACTTGCTCATACCAGAAAAGTGTTTATATACCACTATTTCCCTACTTTATACTTAGAATAAGTAGTCAATACAAAGCCCAACGAGGTTCCATTACTCTTGAAAACGTCTCGTATAAGGAACTAAAACTAATGCTTTATAAAATCCAATGTCGCCAGGTTTAGCCAGACCGGTGACCTTGAGATGTGTAGAAGCACTTGTGTCTGGGGGTATCTTTCGAGATAATCTCTTGCCAACGCTCTTGCAGTAAACAAGATAGTGGATAGTATATGTACAATACTCGCGTAAAGCATTACACTGGACGGGATAAACCTGCTACCGTAGTAATTTTTCACCAGTCACAGACTTCAAATCTACCATCACAGTAAGATTAATACTTGTGAGATGATTCTACCACGGAAAACCCTTACATATTATTGATACTTAATTCTCTCAATGCTTATGTTTTCTCTTATCAAACATGTTTCTGTAACTAATTCACCAGTGATAATCATAAACGTACAGTGAAATACTCTAATATCAGCCTAAATCTAAGACAACACTTGACTCTGGCTACGTATACACACTAACAAGATGGTACTCAATCAGTAGATGCAAAAGAATTTCAAGGAGGGCGTAGTGTTTTAAAACGAAACTGTGTTGTGTTATATTCTTAACATAGTGAAATACTAAACCTATCAATAGTAATAATGTTAAATTATCTGAAGTTTAATTTAATACAACTAACATCAGTTAACCTAACCTAACAAGCTTCAGCTTCATATTCCGATCGTACTACTTGTATTGGCAACACATGGTGGGAGGGGAATGCCCTCATTTCAGAACCTAAAAGGTTATGAACCCTTGATCCAACAGATGAAATACAAGTTAATCAAGTTCATTAACAAATTAAAATATTACCCAAGTCACACAACATTAATAATTTAGTTTTCAATATTATCTATCTTATCTGTATTAACATAACTTTTATAATTAAACTTTAAAATGATTCAAAAACATCCAAAATGCTTATAAAACTATTACATAAATTTTACTGTCATTTTTTACACTATTTTTCAATTTATAAATACAGTAAAGTATTACACTAATAGTATTATTATATTTTAAAATATTATTTTTTTAAAATCCCGCAATTAAAAATCTTGTGAAATTATAGCTTCGAAAGCCTACAATAATTTAAACGCTTGATACGTGATAGGAAATAATGGAGCTGGCCTACCGGATCTCAGACCTCCCGGATCTTGTTCTTTACACATTTAATGTCTAATTTGAGACATAAAACCTCCAGGCTTTAGGCTCGGGGCGGTATTTTACAGCACTCATGTCTTATACTTAACCAGGCAACACATATTTCATTGTTTCTCGACATTGTTATCGTTACGATAATTTACCTTTGGTTAAATGCAACTATACGCACATCAATAAGATGTGGAATATTTTTACTGTAAATAAACGTGTTTTTTCACACAGTACCTCATTCCAACCTTTAAAATCCAGGTTATTTTTAATAGAAATTTCAAATACACAAGAGAAGTTATTCGACAAATTTATTGGGAATTAAATTTTCCATGATTTTGATATCCATCGAATATACAAACCAATATACGTTACATCACAAAATACTTAAAAAAAACAAATCAGTAGTAAGTATATTTAACTATATAATACATGCTATATGAAGTCTATGTGGCAAGGTGTTTTGTTCGGCTCTTGTTGTTTCCGACGTGGTTTAAGAAGAAACTCTCTATAATCCGGCCCATCGAGTAATCCGGCGTTTCTGTCAAGGACGAAAGACGTATACGTAATCAATATATAAACATAACTTATATAATTTTCACTGCAAATCGATGTGACTGACCGGAGTCACTCTCACGCCATTTGGTTATAGTTGTGAAGCTCGTGAAATACAAACAATTTCGAGCCGAATAACGTTGCAGTAGTTATGTACAGCGTACTGGAGTGCAGGTGAATGAATAATGTCGTTGCAGTGTAAATTGAAACATATTAATATTTTTTACCATTATGGATAAGGTAATCTTTTATTGTGAAGTACTGACCAGTGCATTTATTCTCGTTTTATCATTTCAAGTACAGTACAAGACTATTTTCTTGTTTTCTTCATTTTTGGACAATACACATAAATATTGTTCAATGTACATAGTGCATTTAGTGGACCTTTCAGTAATCCGGCGTTTCCAGTAATCCGGCAGTACCCCAGTCCCAATTCTGCCGGATTATTGCGAGTTTACTGTAATAGAAATACAATGATAACACAATAAGTGTGTTGGCTAGGTTAGAAATAATATTTTAAAAGTAGCATTAAAAAACTTAACGACAATAAATAAAATACAATTTTTGTATTAACGATTTTAAAGTTTTTTTAATGTTATATCAAAGATTAGAATAATAACTATTTTTAAAATAAATTTTTTAACAGCAAAATAAACATCTTCCTCACACTTCCGTTTCCAGGTTTATATTATGCAGTTGCACAAGAGAATTAGTAATTAAAAGTTATATCACTTATAAGTTACATTACTTGAAAGGAACGGCACAGTACTGATAGTAAATTTTTGTTGTTTGGCCTATAATATTTTATACTATAATAGCTGACCCGGCGAACGTCGTAGCGCGTAACAGTCAATGAATTTCATATTAACTTCAACTAAATATAATTTAGTATCTATGATCGTGATAGCTAACCCGCCAGGCGTTGTCCTGTCTTACTTATAAATATTCACTTCGAACTAGAATAAAAAGTAAAATTAAAAAAAAAAGATTTAGTAACATCATGTACTTATGATTACTGACAAACAACAATAGCCACCGCCTAAAGTATCATAGTTACTAAATAAATTTCAATTAGTATTTATAGGTCTTAGCGTGAACATAATAGCCTATTTCTCAAAACAATGTAGCCTAATTCTATATATATTACATTCAAATAATACTTTACACCTTATGCGTTAAGACAGATGTGCAAACTGAACTAAATACATAAAAATTGTTGTATGAAATCTTTTCACTCAATTTAAGCATCAGCTGTACCTAGTGTGAACACCGCCATCTATTGATTATTAGTTACATTTATATTAATAATTCTTAATTAATATAAGGGACTAAATGCTCTTATAAAAAGTAGGTCAGAAAAGTAGGCGCATTTTCAATGTGTTTTTTTTTTTTAATATCTACTTAGGCTACTTACTCGGGCTGTAAATAACCCAAAACGTTCATAGAAGTGTATTCAATAACCTCTCAAAGTTTCATGATAGAGACAAACACACATTCATTTGTATTTATATAGATTACGTGAATATTTGTTAATAATGAATTGTTATTGGTTTGTAGATAATTTATGTTTGACCTGTTAGACTATATTTTGCCAAGAGACAAATAAATTCTTAGATATAAGTTTTGATAGTTGAGTATTTGATAGCTAGTGTGCAATTGTTACTGATAATTTCAACCCATCTCCAGAAACATGTTTGATTAGACTAAACATAATCATTGTGAAATCTGAGTAGCAAATTATCTAAGTACTTTTGCAGAACTGATAAGTCTAATGCTATCCAAGTTATTAGTTGTAGTAAATAAACAATTAGTACACAGCCTACAAGCACTTATTTTATGAAATTATTCTTATTGTAATTGTTCTAATGATTGTTTGTGTTATCATTTTCCCACTCGTAATGTTTTACAATTATTACGGGAAATAATTCTGTTGAATATTCTCATTAATGCGTGACAGGAAATTCTTGATGGAATAAAATATTTCGGAAATAATGAAAGGAAAGTTAAGAGTTGAATAAAGGACCACTTTGGAAACACTTTGGAATAGATACGGAGAAAAAATACGAAAAAAACAACAAAAAATCGGAAAAATATTATTTGAAAAAAATAGATAAAAGAATATTAAAGAGAAAACATGCAATACTACACAGGTTTATACATATGATAAATGAGAGTGTAATTATTCATTCTGTTAGAATGTGGAATAACTTCATATTTTTTACGGTTCGATTAAATTTGGAAATATGTTTGCAAGTTGGTGGAAGGATGAGGTTATGCAACCAGAAAATCCTGCAGATTTGGATTTTGACATTCTGGGAACTGGGGGCTAATTCAATACCCTCAAGCCAAAAATTTTAAAAATTTTCATTTTATACTATTATAGACTTAAAATTAGACACTTTTTGTCTTAGCAGATTAAATTTGTTCTTAAATTTAAATGGATTCAAAACTTAAAGATTAAGCAATTAAAATAAAGATCTCGTTCAGAGTGGTTTTTGTTTACGAAATCAGTTGAAACCCAAGTTTTAAAAGTAACATTTTGAATCTTCATGTTCACAAAGTAAAATTATATAAAGGGTCAACGAGACGTTAGCTGGATACTTCAAACTCTATTAAAAAGATTTTCTCATGCGTATGAGCCATATTTGTCTGCTATTCAAGTTTTATTTCCCAAATATATGGGCACCTCTAAAGGAAGCCACGCATATTGTAATCTCTGACACATTGTATTCACGTGATTAATAAGCTCTCGGTTTATTTCAACTCTTTTAATATTAAAACCAATTTATTTTGTAATATTTGAATTTCTTTAATGCAGTATCACATTAATACGAAATTGGTTACAAAACCAGTCAATTCAATTTTTGTAGCCTATAAAAGTGACTATAATTCTTCTGGAAACGTTTAAACTCCTTCGCTGCGCTCCTGGTGAAAAAACAAGGACAGTACATATAGGTGTCAATCAAAAGTGCTGTGAATTATAATATCATACTCATTACTCTTTACAGTTTGGTTATTACGGAATGCTTGGCCTTATTGGACCAAAGCGGCGAGGAGCCTCTAGACCAGCGTTTCCCAAACTTTGTCTGACCATCGCCCACTTATGAAATGTATATTTTTTCGCCCACCTAATTTAAAAAAAAAAACACCTATCTTAAAATTACCAACATATACATTCAAATGCATATAAGTTGAGAAATGAGGATTTTTAAGTACATCATGTTCATTTAGGTATAATTATGTAGGCCTACATTAAAATTCCCAAATAATACGCCTAATAAAGAGATAGCAATCATGAGTTACAAACAACTTGATTTTTTTAAATATCTAATTAATTACACAAGATGAATACCGATGTCTAATGTGAGGGATGGATTTGATGAGTTGAATCAATTTGTTGTCAGGCGCCATTTTTGTTAGACATTTTAGGACCTCCTTACTTTTCAATTTCCAACCTATTTCTAGACTTCGTGGCAAGATTATTTATTGCACTAAACCCTTCCTCAACCACGTAAGAAGAAGAAAAGGCTACAAACAACTTCTCTGTGATGAACCACAATCCCGGATAGAGCTTGTATAATAAATACAGTTAAAACGTAAGGTACTTCATATACCTTGTTGGTTAATTTAATTTACCTTGTTGCTCAACCAGATCAACACAGGATGTTAATATAGACATAATCACAACACTAAACTCTAATATAAAATATCATAATTACTCGAGTACACTACACATTTACTTGTTGCAATTTTATTTTATTTCCTGTTCTTATAGGCAAAAGTTTCTCGGTCATATTGTAATATAAAAAAAAACTGAATTATTACCCCACCAATTTTTTTTCAAATCGCCCGTGGAATTCTCATTCTGTCAGTTTCGCCCTCTAGCGAGCTAAAATCGCCCACTACTGGGCGAATTCGCCCAGTTTGGGAGTCTAGATTTCGCCGACCTTAGCTGGTAAAATACATTTTTAATTTTAATTCAACTGATTGATAAAGTATATAATAACACTCAGGGTTCTTGTTTTATTTCTACTCATAGATTCTACACGGTCAGATATCGGAAAGATAGCGTGAAATTTAATCAATATTTTTCCGCTCTGTAATAGGCTTTGTCATTAGGAAACTATGATAACTTAAACTATAAGATTTAAATGGGCCATCAGGAAATTTAAAGAATGAAATGTGCTATTCGGAAACTTGAATGAAAGAACAATTATTAGAAAACTTAATGAAAGAAACGCGCCATTAGGAAACTTGAAGAACGAAAAGAACTATTAGGAAACTTAAAGAAAGAAACACGTCATTAGAAAACCTAAAGAAAGAAACGCGCCATTAGAAAACTTGAAGAACGACATGAACTATTAGGAAACTTAAAGAAAGAAACGCGCCATTAGAAAACTTGAAGAACGACATGAACTATTAGGAAACTTAATGAAAGAAACGCGCCATTAGGAAACTTGAAGAACGAAATGAACTATTAGGAAACTTAAAGAAAGAAACGCGCCATTAGAAAACTTAAAGAAAGAAACGCGCCATTAGAAAACTTGAAGAACGACATGAACTATTAGGAAACTTAATGAAAGAAACGCGCCATTAGGAAACTTGAAGAACGAAATGAACTATTAGGAAACTTAAAGAAAGAAACGCGCCATTAGAAAACTTAAAGAAAGAAACGCGCCATTAGAAAACTTGAAGAACGACATGAACTATTAGGAAACTTAAAGAAAGAAACGCGCCATTAGGAAACTTGAAGAACGAAATGAACTATTAGGAAACTTAAAGAAAGAAACGCGCCATTAGAAAACTTAAAGAAAGAAACGCGCCATTAGAAAACTTGAAGAACGACATGAACTATTAGGAAACTTAAAGAAAGAAACGCGCCATTAGAAAACTTAAAGAAAGAAACGCGCCATTAGAAAACTTGAAGAACGACATGAACTATTAGGAAACTTAAAGAAAGAAACGCGCCATTAGGAAACTTGAAGAACGAAATGAACTATTAGGAAACTTAAAGAAAGAAACGCGCCATTAGAAAACTTAAAGAAAGAAACGCGCCATTAGAAAACTTGAAGAACGACATGAACTATTAGGAAACTTAATGAAAGAAACGCGCCATTAGAAAACTTAAAGAAAGAAACGCGCCATTAGAAAACTTGAAGAACGACATGAACTATTAGGAAACTTAAAGAAAGAAACGCGCCATTAGAAAACTTAAAGAAAGAAACGCGCCATTAGAAAACTTGAAGAACGACATGAACTATTAGGAAACTTAAAGAAAGAAACGCGCCATTAGAAAACTTAAAGAAAGAAACGCGCCATTAGAAAACTTGAAGAACGACATGAACTATTAGGAAACTTAAAGAAAGAAACGCGCCATTAGGAAACTTGAAGAACGAAATGAACTATTAGGAAACTTAAAGAAAGAAACGCGCCATTAGAAAACTTAAAGAAAGAAACGCGCCATTAGAAAACTTGAAGAACGACATGAACTATTAGGAAACTTAAAGAAAGAAACGCGCCATTAGAAAACTTAAAGAAAGAAACGCGCCATTAGAAAACTTGAAGAACGACATGAACTATTAGGAAACGTAATGAAAGAAACGCGCCATTAGGAAACTTGAAGAACGAAATGAACTATTAGGAAACTTAATGAAAGAAACGCGCCATTAGAAAACTTAAAGAAAGAAACGCGCCATTAGAAAACTTGAAGAACGACATGAACTATTAGGAAACTTAAAGAAAGAAACGCGCCATTAGAAAACTTAAAGAAAGAAACGCGCCATTAGAAAACTTGAAGAACGACATGAACTATTAGGAAACTTAAAGAAAGAAACGCGCCATTAGAAAACTTAAAGAAAGAAACGCGCCATTAGAAAACTTGAAGAACGACATGAACTATTAGGAAACTTAAAGAAAGAAACGCGCCATTAGGAAACTTGAAGAACGAAATGAACTATTAGGAAACTTAAAGAAAGAAACGCGCCATTAGAAAACTTAAAGAAAGAAACGCGCCATTAGAAAACTTGAAGAACGACATGAACTATTAGGAAACTTAAAGAAAGAAACGCGCCATTAGAAAACTTAAAGAAAGAAACGCGCCATTAGAAAACTTGAAGAACGACATGAACTATTAGGAAACTTAATGAAAGAAACGCGCCATTAGGAAACTTGAAGAACGAAATGAACTATTAGGAAACTTAAAGAAAGAAACGCGCCATTAGAAAACTTAAAGAAAGAAACGCGCCATTAGAAAACTTGAAGAACGAAATGAACTATTAGGAAACTTAAAGAAAGAAACGCGCCATTAGAAAACTTGAAGAACGACATGAACTATTAGGAAACTTAAAGAAAGAAACGCGCCATTAGGAAACTTGAAGAACAAAATGCGCTATTAGGAAACTTGAATGAAAGAACTATTAAGAAACTCAAAGAACGAAACGCGCCATTAGGAAATTTAAATTTAAAGAACGAAATGCGCCATGAGGAAACTTAAAGAATGAAATTAAACATAGTTTTGAAAGAAATCGTGTTGCAGCACATTAAAATCTATATTCTTGTTTTCTTCTATGAAAATAGGGAAAATTAAAATATAAGGGATGATAAGTCTGGCTGTAGATATTTATAACGTGGCATTACAGTTGGCACGCAAAGTTCAAATGAAGGTGAAATAACTCGGTCTCTTGCTCAGGAAACTTCAGTGGCTTACATTACGTGTAAGCATGAAATAACTTTATCCAGTGGTGGTGATGAAAAAATTGTAAAAGTTATCGAAAGACAAAAAAAGCAACAAAAATACATCTTTTGGATCCCCTTTTTTGTAATTTTACATACTTTGCTCCTTCAATTGTTATTTCTGTCTGTTTATTGCGTTTTCTCCTGTGCAATTGTGTTATGTGTCTTTAAAAGCAATTTGCCATATTTAAAGGGGAAAATGAACATAAAAACAAGTGTTTAGAGAGTTTTGAACTTTAAAAAGGTCAAAAATATTGACGAAACCTATTAGGCCTATCCATTTTATTTGTAGATGAACAAATAATTAATATAATTTTAGTACAGGACAAAGAAGAATATGAAACATACACGATAAGATACAACTCGTAGATGGTCATTGGGAAAACTGCAAAAGATATAGAAATTTCAAATTTCCCATTAAACAAATAAACGACTACGAATACTTGGGGGTACAACAGTTACAATCAGATGAAACAGGTAAAATAAATAAAGTACAAAATGAAAAACAATAACGCGACAATCATGATCCCAGTCCTTTGAAACGACGACATTACAAACAATTTACCAGGAAATCTTTTAAAAAATAGTAGAAAGTTGCTCACTCAGAAACATGGGTGGTAAATAGAATAAATGCGATGTGGATAATGTTTTGGAGAAGAAGTTCCAGACTAACTAAAAAAATGAAGACATTGGGAAACAAATGTCTAAAAGAGACACTAAATAAAGAAATAGAAAGATTAAAAATTACTTTTCGGTATGGGCATATGTGAAGAATCAATGAGACACGAATACCACTTAGATAGGAAGATAGGAATCTTAGATAGCAGTTAAAGAAAGAAATACAAATGGATATGGAAAAAATATATAAATGGAAAAGATGTACTGTATATGACAAATAGAAATCGTGAAAGTGATGTGGTAAATGTGAAACATAGGGATGGGTTTATGCCTACCTACGACCAAGCCCGAATATGAAGGTCCTGACCTTAGGTAAGGCCAACCGAGAGTAAATAGAAGTCCACCTAATCAGACGGAGTATCGAGGTACGGAACCTGGCTATTCAGGAGGCAAACTACTGGTCCCGGGTAGATCTGGAAATGCGATCGAAATCGTAGTGTCTGGTTGGAGTTAGTCTCGTCCCAGAGGCGAGCAGGTCACAAGTCCAATCTGTATAGCAAGGTCGTAAAGCTTAAATATTGGTACCGCGGGTCGTGGCATATGCTGTCTCGGGCCTGGCGCTGGTCACAGAGAGGGAGTCACAAATTTGAGGCTGGATTCGTGGGGGTTGGATTCACGTGCTCTATAATAGAGATTATTCCACATAAGGATCTCCTTCTTTGACAAGGAGGCAAGATCGAATGTCAGATATTCCTTATCACCATTTTTCTTTCTTCTACAAAAAATCACTGTGAATGTACGAGACTACGGGCTCTCAAGGTCTAACAGGATATGTTTATTACCGCCCAAAACCAAGCCCCAAGTTTGAGGTCCCGGCACCTAGGTAAGGCCAACCTAGAGTGGATAAAGGTCCACTGCATTACCTGGTTCGAACGAGGTATAGAAAGCATGGAAAACCTGACCGATCGCAAGGTTTTACTGATTCCCAAAGTTCTGGAAAGTTCCCGTAGAATCTGGTATGAATTCATCTTGACCCGGAGTTAGTGAAGCTTTTTGAATCTCCCTTAAATGATGGGTGAGCATCATAGTTGACATGACCGTGGTCGCCTTTTCCCTTATGATGGCCTATAACGAGATAAGGTTTAAAGACTTGCAGACTGGTACGACGGGTCGTGACACCAAGCCCTCTATCACGGGCCTGGGGTTAACCATCCGGGCGGGAGTCACGAGTTTGAGGTTGGTTGCGCGAGGGCATGGTTTCACTATGCTGGATTAGAGATTTTTCACATTAAGCAAGGAGGTTAAGTCGGGAGAGAGCACCTCCTTGTCACCTTTCTTCTTTTACAAAATCTCTATTTGTTCAATTTTCAACAAAACTCACTTTTAAATAACGAAATCTAAGATTTTTATAAGCCATTATAAAAGTACCAAATTCTAGCAAAATTTAAATTATACATTATTTACAAATTTAAAATTAAACATTTTTTTAATATTTATAACTAAACTGTCTTTTTGAAACTTAAAAGTTCTCTGAAAATTGTTACGAAAACTTTGACCAAAATAATAAGAAAGCAAATTATTCTTGACTGCCGTCTATGCTACAGAATTGCGTAGAATATTTAAACTATCCCGTGTTTGTAATTGAATACTTCAACGCAGTTCTTAAACAACAGCGTGACACCTTAAATGTGAATCCGATATAATAAAGGAACAGAAAAGAAATACAGTAAATCATAGAGTAAAATTCCAAAGATCAAACGCTAACTTTAATTTCTGACGCGACTGTACCTTGAAATACGGCTCTGCTTGTAAAGGGTTCGATCAGTTTTATGCCTTGTTATGTCTTTGACAGAATTTATATCCTATTTCTGTAATTTCAAATTGAATATTTGTAGAAAGTGGCAGTTCTCTATCATTTGCTAATAGAATTTTATTAAAAGTTTTCGTTTTACGAGTGTTTGACGTGCTCTTCTCAGACTTCACTTTGTTTGATAACTAGTACAATTCAATTCTCTTCTCTCAATTTTTCTGCAGAAAGCGTACTTATTTAAAAGAACGAGTTGAGATTCTACCATATCTGCTCAGTTTCAGATTAAATCAGTAGCCTAAATGCAACTATAGTCCACCTTATATCTTCTACAACCTTTATGCGTAAGGTTATGCAGTACAAATGAAAACTCATAGGAAATGATTAAAGCGCAATCCTTAGGTTTCGGTGGTAGGGTTACACAACGATGTTGGATATCATACTAAAAAAATGAGTAAATTCCCGCGCAACATCTTTAATGTTTACTTTTACAAGAGTAAAATGGATTTAATGTATCTTAATTTTAAACAGGATCAACATAATTTAGAACCGCCCTGTTTCTCGATTTACCATAAGTACTCAACTCCTATCAACATAAACAATAACGCTGGAATATGTTACATACAATGTCTTGAATTTACATTTACTCAAATTACACGAAGTGATGTAAACTAGTATAAAGAAACTCCAGCAGACGGCGTTGTGGGCGTGGCCCACTTACAAGCGCGCACTCTGGTAATTAATTTATGCGTCCGGGGAGTAAGTCAATAAAACTTAGTTTAATAGTGTTTAAATAACTTAGCTCATACGTTGGTATGAGGCAGTACGATCTGTTACCGTTTCAAAAGTTTCCAGTTCATATTGTAATACTGTTTTACCAATACAAAGGAAAAATTGTAATTTGTAATGTAAGATTATTCTTTACCACAAGTTTGAAGCCAAATATATGATAGGTTTGTATGCTCATGGTGAAGTCTCACGGCCTTCTGGTTCAGATATTCAGTCTAAAATTACAGAAAAAATTAACAATAAATAAAAGTAATTAAATAATTTACGCTAGAACTTTGTATTACTGTGGAGTGACGCAAAACAACTATTATATGGTATAATAATATGGCTCGCATATTGAGCTGTTTTATATTACAGAAACACTATATACATTCTGTCAGTGACACAAGAAGGAAAACTAATTCGACTCCTTTACAACACAGCCATGTATTACGGTACAGTCTCGTTAAAGAAAGATGTGTTGTAATCTTCTTGAAGAAATACGAAGTATAAAATTACAGGAATACAAACAAAATTTCTGATAATGCACAACTAGGAATAAAACTGATTCAAATTGCAATTAAAATTATACATAAAGTTAGAATAAAGTTTTAAATACATAACGTGCGAGTATGATCGGCAGCGACTGTACTATATGATTTATGTTGCAGCCTTAAGATATTTATATTCTTGCCGTTTATGTGTTATTCTGGAATCACATTGAACGGGTAACGACTCTTGCCCAGAGAAATGCGCTGAGCGTCTTTTCTCAAGTTGTTTACAAATACCAGATAGTTTTTTAATGTTCAAATCTTGTCTAGTTCCGTTCCTTAGTGATGTAAGTTTCACAAAATGAGTTTTTCAAAACCTTTTGTCAAATTTATTATTTAAAAAATAAATCTTGTTCAGTATCACTGCTGAAGTTTTGTTTTTCGCCGACCTTGAAACCAACAAATTTAATAGAAAGACCAACAGGGCTAGGTTTTAATTAAAGTAAAATAAGGAATATTTTTCAAAGTTGCAATAATAATGATTCTGGTGATTAAGAATATTTTGAAGATAGAATTAATTGTTCCATTTACAAATTTCGAATGAAGTTTTCATTTGGAATTGAAGTTTGTAACGTCTCTATGAACTGACTCGGAAAAGCGACCCCGATCACGTCAACTTTGATGGTCGCCTATCAACTAGGGGAAATTTAAGAACCTTTAACCTTCCAAAATTCATCTTTCACGCCTTTAACCACCGGGAGGTAATACGAATGTATGTGATTTCAGGAAGGAAGATTTTCATTTTATACTGATCTATCCACTTGCGAAACAATTTTTTTTTAAAGAGGAAGGACACAACAAGACAATTTAGAAGGATTTTAATTTATAGCTATTCTCTATCGAACGTAAAGAGTTATTTATGTACATGTTGTGACACCCAGTAGCAAAAGCAAAATCATGTACTATTGGTCTGGAAATGTTTTTGTTTCTAAGTCAGCAATGAAATTTTAATTTTTTCAAAAACAGAGACAGATCTGAAAAAATTAACACTCTAAATTTCCGTCATGGGAAACACGTGAGCAGGAAATGCAGCTGGGTAGGGAAACATGATCTTAGGCATGAAATGTTACAGCGGGAAATACTATTCTAACAAATAAAATTTTCTAACACTTGTGTTATCTAATACAAAAACATTCTAAGGCAGTTAAGTGTGTTGTTGAGTCTAATGTACTAGTAAAAGTATTCGCGGACAGGGCTACAAGGAAAACCTCTCGCACCGTACTTGCACCATAAAAACTCCCGCTTTCACTCTCATGGTCAGGCTCCATCTAGTTCCGGATATCCCGCGCTGTTTATGAACGTAAAAGGTAAAAATACGGTCTATTAAATTTCCTTACATGGAAAGTAAAAAAAACTTCTGAATAATATTTCTTTAATTGCTAAAATATTTTCTCCTTAAAACGAACAAAAACTAATAAAATAAACACACGCCAAGATTATATTTGCAAGTACCTGTTCCAACATTTCAATACACGTTAAATCACGAAGATGGATGGCTACACTGTCAGGGATTTATACTAAAAGCCTACACTCTCTAAACCTTGTAATATTTGAAACCTGTTTTTGAGGACTTTATTTTGTCATATAGCTGAAAACGACTCACGGTTGGTAGAGAACTGTCTTTACAACAGACACATGGGAACACCGTTTGTCCTTTGGTTTCTGTGGGGACGTACAACCTTTTTTTTACATTCAAACAGAATCTTTTTTTTTTTGGAAAACAGCTCTTTGTGTAATATGGTGTAAATAACATACAATATAACGAGTACAGAGGCAATATAACAAACTATCGCCAATAATCTCAATTACAGAAGAACTAATAAAAGATAATAATCCACCAAGATACCAAGATTGCCATGTTATCACCATCACAGAGCCCTATTACAATAAAAATATTTGCAGTTTGTGTGCTGTATATTTTGAAGCTTTTAAAAAAATGTTCTTATTTGATATCACTTGAAAAAAACCACTACTTACAGTAGTTTTTCAGCAGACACGCTTCGCACGAGGTCAGTGTATTGTTGTGTCACGGACAAGACTCAGCATCGAACAATGCACTGATCTAACACGAAACGCGTCTGCTGAAAAATAACAGTAAATAACCGGTTTCTGCTGAAAAATAACAGTAAATAACCGGTTTCTGTTGAAAAATAACAGTAAATAACCAATTTCTGCTGAAAAATAACAGTAAATAACCGGTTTCTGCTGAAAAATAACAGTAAATAACCAATTTCTGCTGAAAAATAACAGTAAATAACCGGTTTCTGCTGAAAAATAACAGTAAATAACCGGTTTCTGCTGAAAAATAACAGTAAATAACCGGTTTCTGCTGAAAAATAACAGTAAATAACCGGTTTCTGCTGAAAAATAACAGTAAATAACCGGTTTTTTGGCAAGTGGTACTAATAACAACATTTTTAAATAAATGTAAACCTAGAACATTTTCAGAATAAAACTATAAACTAGGCAGACGGTAAGCTATATGATAATAGAGTGTATATTTATTGTGATAGGAATAGAAATGGTCAAATAAATATACATGAACGTTTATTCCTGGTAATAGTTATTTTTTGTGGAATTGGAATTATTATTAACAGTTATATTTATACGTTAGTTCTATCTTTGGTTACGTGTAAATCTTTTTACGTTAGAGTTATGAGCCTGCCAATACGTGCCATGGATCTGTCTCTAATACACATGGAGTTGTAAATCCCGATTACTCTAAACGCCCTCGCTGTTCTCCCGATACAAGCAATAGGTACTCCATTACGAGTGTCTTGAGAACCAGTGGTACAAGGAGGCGTTATGAATATACGAGATTAAAAATTATAACAAGGAACTTTCGATTTACTGATAGAATAAATGTGAATTACAACAATTAAAATACATAAAGGTGGCACCGTTGAACTAAGCAGCTGTTTGTCTGTTGACTTTATGATAGGTGCATGTGGCAGCTGACTGACGTAAAAATTCCAAACAAGATGAATGTGCCTCTAACCGTAGCCTTAGCGACTGTGCGTGGGCACAGACCATTATCTCTCTCTCACACACACACACACACTCACAAGCACTGCACACATCCAAATTTGCCCTTTATGGCACAGCCAGCGTTAATATCTTGACGCCTACACGCATTACAAGAACTGTGATAGAAAACTGATTGATTCACCTTATTTAATAAATAAACATCTTGCGGAATACTGTAAGTGCATTAAGGATCGTCTGTGCCAGTCCCGTAAACGTCTTCCCGTTGATTTAGTTTCCCTTCAACTGTAAAATATTGTACGAGCGAAATTTACTCAAATATTATGTTTTTCAGAACATAATTACAGAAGAAAAATGGAGGTTGAATAACTTGGAGATAAAATGGAATGTTTACTATATACAAAAATATAATTTGTTAATTGCGGGATAATGGGATAATTGTATACGTTATAAGAGACAACACATACACACACGTGTTTGGTTTATAAATTTTATTTATATAGGCCTATATGCAGTAAAACATGTATAGATCGACCATCCACGGTTTATTAAACTTATACGAGGGGCCAAATTGTAGAGTTTAAAATGAAAATTAGTTTTTTCACAATTAATGTACACCATTATTATTTTCACGTAATTAACTAAGATTGTAAGGAATATATCATCTTTATCTATTCACAGAAACAGTTTTAGGAGTTACACACTATAGGGCCTACTACTAAATTTTCTACACTGTATGGTTTTAACAAAAACCGTATATTACAACCACAGTGCTGTATTTAAAGAAGACACTTGAAAATTATACACTGTACAGTATACGGAATAAAACGAACTGAGGATTAAATTAAGTCTAATATGAATCACTTTATATTGTATCTTGTTCGAACGATTCTCGCCACTTTTTACTCCTTAGAAATTCCTTTCGGTTGGGTTTTCAATATCGGTCCTAAATCTGGAATGCTCATAGAACATATTTAAAAAATAAATTTAAAGTGGCTACTTTCATTGTCGGTTCTTTGCAGTTTACTAGTTAGAAGGAATTTTATTTCTTTAATTTAGAAATGTTATTCTGCTCTTTTATAATTCCAACAATTGAAACAATTCCGAAACCACAAACTACTCTAGAATTTTACATCTGTTGATTCATTAAACAATTACACGTTTTCCATCCAATTACATTCTTTCATTTTCGATGTTTAATTCAATTTATTTATTTTACTTATATGAGCATATCTCATTGTTTTCGCCGATCAAAAATCTCTTGGAACTGAACACAGCTCAAAAGTTGCTAAAAAATCATGATTGAAAATCACGGCTGTACGCCACCTGAAAAGAAAAGTAACGTATACCAAACATTTAATGCTACGGTATTTGTCACGGCGATAGAAGTGACGCACGAAAATCCTTTAATTTTATATTGATTTAAGTGGAGCTAGCCTTACTCGGCGTTCGGGGACAGCGGATAGCGTTGTCTTATGCAGCCGGCCACACTTGGCGTTTCTATCGTGGCGTATTGACTCCCACCAATGTCATTCCACTTCATCTCGCAACTAAATAACAGTAGCTTTAACAGAAATTAATTCCCTGCAAGTAGGGAAGTGATAAAAAGAACAAAATGGACTATTTATCTCCAACTATTTTACAGGGAAATTACTTACCTATATTTTTCCTTTTATGAGAGAAGTGAAAAAAACATTTTGCATTAAGACTCTCTGATGAAGATATGGTCATAGAAATGTGCATAAGGGTTTAATTTTAGGTAACTTGTTATTATTGTATATTATAATGTAATTATTATGGGGTATTATGTAGAAAATAAGAAGTTGTAACGCTAAATATAAAAATAGGTTCTGGCAGATGAATATGACACCGTAACTATTTTTCAGCTCTGGCTCCGGAGGAAAAACAGGTATCCATATGGGTTGGAATGATCGATAAATAAGCTGCATTTCAGAATCTGAAACACTTTCTGAAGTCATAATCATAACTGGAAGAGGTAATTTTGACTCCAAAACGCTGCCTTCTGAGCGACGATAAAATTTATTTTAGAGTCAAGGAGTCCGCTAATCCATTCATCTACCTCTCGACTTTCCAATTGAAATATGTTATCTCTATCCAACCACTATTATGCTATCACCGCTTAGCGTACTAACTATGATTACGTCACCCAGTGAGAACAGACTAATAGATAAAACTGCCTGCTGGTGTAAATACGATTGTTTTAAGATTTTTTGTTCGTAAATAATCGATTTTGTAATTCCAAATAAAAGAATTGCAAAAAGTGGAAATCATTACGAGATGATTTCGCAAGAGAAATAAGACATTTGACAATATCTACCTACAGTAGCCTAAACAAAAAACACAAGTATGTTTACTTCGATCAACGGTCGCCGAGTGTGGTCCACTTACCCCAGTGTATCTGCCGCGATGTATTTAGGAGCCAGCGTTTTTGTCGCAGCTACAAAAAGAGTGTGTTTAAACTCTTAAGTGAACGGAGACGTTTTAGTCTTCAAGGCTTAGATGAGAGTCAGGTACTACACTGCATTACAAAAGAAAGCATGAGGCTAGTTGGTTTCCAGGAAATGAAGCTTTGTATAGAAAAACAGTACCAATATAGAACTGTTAACTGCACTATAAAAGAAGGATCTGCTCGGTTATTTTCCGAGAAAATACAGGGCGGGGTATAAAGACAGGCTAAAAATGTTCACAACAACAAAGTACAGTAGTTAAAAATTATGGATAGACATTAAGATATACAATTGGCCAAATTACACAGAGCTGCAAATGCATAAATTAATAGGAATATCCCGACCCATAACAATATGGTCAACTTATATATATTTGTATGTATGTGTGTTTGTATGACTTCGATATATATTTGTCTGTGTGTGTGTGTGTGTGTGTGTGGCAAAGTAAAGAGGTCAACATGAATGGTGTAAGATTAAACTATAAAACACCATGGTCATGATCTGGGGCATAAAGTAGATCTGGTGTGGCATTTAAGGTAGATGTGCTCTCTACTGGGCCGTCGGAGGCGGAGATGTGTCTACATGTCACATACAGATTAGGAAGAAGTTTAAGAAGGAACATATAAATCTCAAGAACAGATGAAGCAGCTACAGAAACTATAACGGTCAATTTTGCAATGTATCGAAAGTATGAAACGTTCCATAAAAATATGAGTGAAATCAAGGATGTCCATCCAAGGAAGTCTTACACGAAGAGGATCTGGTCGTTACTCTTTTTCACTAACGTTACCATTTAACTTTTGGTAAGCCTGAAGATTCACCACTATATCCATTACGCGATATTTTGTTGAGGAGTGATATCGTGGACATTGGAGACGGCTCGAGAGGGCGGGTCGCTAACCTCAAGTATAAAAGGTAACAGTTCTTGAAAAATAAGAATAAAGTACAATTCAAGTGAGTACTTTGAAGACTAATGTTAATAGAAAAACCAAATAATTGACTTGCAAAAGAGAAAATTATAAGAAGCGGAAAGCTTCAATTATCTCGGGCGTACTGTAAACAGCGAAATGCATTGTAATGGGAATAAATTGGATACTACAATGAAGAACGACTGAAAGCAATTAACAACATACGGGGCGTGGATACGACGAAAGACTCTGTGTTGAAAGAGAGGCTTAAGAACAAACTATATTAGCAGAGGAGCGGAAACTATTTAGGGCTAAGGATTCTGCTGCAGAATATTTTGGAAGAACCTTTAAGAGGATGAATGGTTAGAAACGGGGGACATAAAATAGATTTTACCAAAGTTTGATGCTTTACAGCGGTCAGGCAGATTTACTATCACCAACGAGGATATGAAAGTTATTATGAATATTGAAAGGACATAGTATGAAATACCGACCAGACTATGGTTAAACGTAGCACTGTTACGAAATGCTGGACGTATGTTTGCACTAAATTTATAAAATACTAACGAGCAAAAACGTTTCAAACGCACTAAGCTATCATAAACACTGTCTATGTTAACACTGGCCAAACTATGGTCCTCGTTCACATCCGGCCCGCTCAAGACGTTTAAGAGGTTTTCTCAAGTATTCAATGAGTCAATACTTAAAACAATTAAAAGGGAGAAACAAATATTACTACAAATTTGTAGGTATTTTTAGTAATAATGTTCAAGGAACAGTACAGTCAACTCTCACTAATCCGGCAAATATTGGGCTGGAAAACTGCCGGATTACTGACGACGCCTGATTACAGGAGGGTCCATTAAAAACACAATGTACATTGAACAGTTTTCATGTGTATTGCCCAAATATAAATAAAACAGTAAAACAATCCTGTACTGTTCTTGAAATGATAAAACGATAATGAATTTACTGATCTGTACTTTACAATAAAAGGATACCTCGTCTTTAACACTTAAAACAAAAATTTAAATATGTTTCCGTTCACACTTCAATTACTTTGTTCACCTGCACTCCAGTAACGTCACTGTACACAGCTTCTGCAACAACATACGGCTCGAAATCGTTTCATATCACGAACTACACAACTAGAGATGGGTGGCGTGAAGCTCAATCAATCACTGACATCGACATGAATTGAAAAGCATACCAGTTATGTTTACAACCTCCATCCTTGACGAAAACGTCGGATGACTGGAGGTGTCGGACTACAGAGAGTTTACTATACATAAACAGGAGCTACTCACTATTTTCTTGTTTTCAAGTTTTAACAATGGCGATAGTAATTAATATTTATGGAATTCAGTTTCGAAAGATGAGTGGTGCTAAGTGCATGAGGTAATGGCGATGATAACCTTATTTGGGTTTTCGTCAGGAAAAAATAAAATTAATATTAATAACACATAGTAGAAATAATAATAATGACCCACTCTAATCTGTGACCCGCAAACCCCTCTTTTCCTAATTATTGGCCTTGAACAGAAAAAAGAGACTGTTAGGGAACGTTGATGTACACCGGTTAGTTTTAAAGGCAATTATTCTATAATGTGTACAAAGTGTGTGTGCGCGCTCGCGCGCTCTTTCCAAACTGAGCGCGCGATTTGTACTGGAATCGTTTATTTAATATGTTTCTATTTTGTAAAATATTTTCTGGTATGTTTGTAAATTTAAAATGTTAATTTGGTATCTTTTTGTTGTTTAGAATATCTATGTTACGGTCGATGTGCAAGTGGCCTATTTCTGAGTACTGTAATTAGTAACGTAAGTCCGTTCCGTATACAACAGAGTCCAGCGTTCGTTAAATTTTTGTTTGCTTAATGTAGAATTTGTTATAGTCCGTACACTTTGTTGCTGATTTTAAATGATATATTATAATTTGTTTTACAAGAATTTAGGACGATCTGATAAAGTGTGATGTGTAATGAATTCATTTACCTCCCACTGTGTTCTTTTTTCATGCTTTGTATTTTTGTCAAAAGATACCAATTATTGTGTACCACGTGTCCAGTACTATGCGGGATGGCATAACCGAAACATACTTTATCGCGGATAAAGGAAAGATCTTACCAGTCACACCAGGGTCTAGGAAGAAGGGTGTGGAATGTGGACCGGACTAAGAAAGTTCCTTGGTATAGCAGTATGAGGAAAATGGCGTTGACTGGGTAAAGTCGCTTACCAAAAGCTAACCTACGCTCTAAAAAGTTAGGAGAAAGGTTACTTCCCGTTCGTCTTCCTAAGAATACAAGCCTACGAGATATTTAGTGTTGAATGCACCGGTGCGTATTATATCTTTATTGTCAATTTTGTGTTGTTGGGAAAGTGCGAGGGTGCGGCCAGTCGGCACTGTTATAGTGGAACAAAGGGTAAGACGAAGACAGAGGACGCCTGGAGAAAGTTGTATTTGCAGTGACAGAAATAACGACTTTGGCTTTCGGTTAGAATTGACTACAAACGTAGCCTGCATGTTATGTCAATTCTTTAGGGGTGCTATCCCCAACCCGGGGCATGCCTTAAAGGTGGATCCATCATTTCTTGGTCTAGAGCAGTGGTGCCAAACCTGTTTTTGCTAACCGCAAGCTCTAGAAAAATTTGTTTAATGCATATATTTATGATAGAGTGTAATGTTCAAAAAGCAATACCAATGAGACTTTTTGGTTAGGCTTTACGTTACAGATCTGTATAAAGGTAATATAAAAATTAATATAAAGGTAATACAAAACTTTCAAAATAACTTTTAACTCAATGTAATGATATATCACATTAACAAAAATATGAATAGAGCGTAAATTCTAGCAAATTGGAATTAAGTCACCTAGCATGGGGCCCACTCTTATATTTTATAGTGCATAAACCTCTTCGAAATCTACGATTAAGTGCCAAGATTTAGCGTAATTGTTTCGTCCCATTTTCCCAGTCTCAAAGTTACGCTCCCGTCCAGAGTTACGCAAAGTGATTAATATATGGTTGTTCAGAAAATTACAGAGTAAAGTTTTGAAGGGGCTAAATAATTTAACATTTTGTCTCGTCGTTTTTCCGTAAATAATGGGAAAATCGCAATATTAAAATCAAAGGTGATAAGGTAAAATTCAGTAATTTTCCTTGTGAAAACAATACTGAAAATGTTTTTATCTCATTTAGGAATGCGAGTTCCTTTTATAATAATATTGTAGATATTAAAAATATAAAAAACTTAAAAAATATATCACGAGATTAAATTTGCAATATAATTTATTAATCCATTTACCTAATTACACAGACTCTCCCGAGTACAATTATAGATGTTAGGTTCTACTTAAACGTGGTCTGCGGTTCAAAATTAGTGCTGCAATATAATTTGCTTAAACGACTACAATATTGTCGTTTGCCACCGGGGCGCTCCTTTTGATTACCTTACACGTTAACATATACTAGTATGTGAACACTTGCCTATAGTAACACTTACGTTTTGTCTAAATGAGGACGGCTTTTCTGCAAATGTGTCCTTTCGGCAGATATTGATAACAATCAACATGAATCGTAATCTGAGCATCGTCCGGATTGATAATGAAACACGCTTCCTTAAACGGTAATCCTCATTCAGCCAAAAAGAAAGTGCTACTATAGGAAATAGTTTGCATATTAATATAATTTAACGTGTAAATGTGAACTAATAGTTCAAGTTGAAGCTGAATCAAACAGTTTTAGTATATAGTTAAATAGTAACACTTAATGACGATGACCTTTCGGCAGATGGCCTATTTATTGTTATTAATTAATAATAACACACATCACCAGACACGGTAGTCCTCATTCAGCCAAAAAGAAAGTGCTACCATAGGAAATAGTTTGCATATTATTACAATTTAACGTGTAAATGTGAACTAATAGTTCAAGTTGAAGCTGAATCAAAACAGTTTTAGTATATAGTTAAATAGTAACACTTAATGACGATGACCTTTCGGCAGATGGCCTATTTATTGTTATTAATTAATAATAACACACATCACCAGACACGGTAGTCCTCATTCAGCCAAAAAGAAAGTGCTACCATAGGAAATAGTTTGCATATTATTACAATTTAACGTGTAAATGTGAACTAATAGTTCAAGTTGAAGCTGAATCAAAACAGTTTTAGTATATGGTTAAATAGTAACACTTAATGACGATGACCCTTCGGCAGATGGCCTGTTTATTGTTATTAATTAATAATAACACCCATCACCAGACACGGTAGTCCTCATTCAGCCAAAAAGAAAGTGCTACTATAGGAAATAGTTTGCATATTATTACAATTTAACGTGTAAATGTGAACTAATAGTTCAAGTTGAAGCTGAATCAAACAGTTTTAGTATATGGTTAAATAGTAACACTTAATGACGATGACCCTTCGGCAGATGGCCTGTTTATTGTTATTAATTAATAATAACACCCATCACCAGACACGGCAGTCCTTATTCAGACAGAAAGTAAGCGCTATATAGGCAAGTTTTTACATATAAGTGTAATTTTAAATGTATATTAGTAGCTATTGTTAAAGACAAAGAATAATAATATTCACTACTCTGTTTTAATGTAGGGTTAAAATTTACCACGAAAAATATTCTTGTTTACAGTAGTAACTGACTTACTTTATTATAGGCCCAAAATTCCTTTTAGAGTAAGGAGGGTTCTTTTCCTTGCTTACCTGTAAACAAAGAAAAAAAATTGGATAAGAGAATTTCTATACTAAAGATCTTTCAGTCATTCTCTCTCTCCCCTCCTACCTGAGAAATTACAATCTCTCACACACAAAAGCATGCATAATTTAACATTTTTAATCAGTACTTATTAAACTAAAAAGTTTACATTATTGTCTTTTCAGTAGGGGCCTTCTTACAGGTCCTCAAAGAGATTTTTATTGATAATATTTAACATTTTATTAAAAGGTTTCACAACTTTTAATTTATATAAATCACCAGCACTTCCTACAGACATTAGATGTAATTGTAATTTAACGATTGAGGCAGAGATATGAGAAACAGCCCCCACTAATAAGAAGGATTCTCTCTCGGTGCCATTTAGTATAACATAACAAACATACACACATCAATAAGACATATTCTTACGGTGGGCAGAGGGAATAACAGCCCGGAGGTGTAATTTAACGATTGAGGCAGAGATATGAGAAACAGCCCCCACTAATAAGGATTCTCTCTCGGTGCCATTTAGTATAACATAAGAAACATACACACATCAATAAGACATATTCTTACGGTGGGCAGAGGGAATAACAGCCCGGAGGTGTAATTTAACGATTGAGGCAGAGATATGAGAAACAGCCCCCCACTAATAAGGATTCTCTCTCGGTGCCATTTAGTATAACATAAGAAACATACACACATCAATAAGACATATTCTTACGGTGGGCAGAGGGAATAACAGCCCGGAGGTGTAATTTAACGATTGAGGCAGAGATATGAGAAACAGCCCCCCACTAATAAGAAGGATTCTCTCTCGGTGCCATTTAGTATAACATAAGAAACATACACACATCAATAAGACATATTCTTACGGTGGGCAGAGGGAATAATAGCCTGGAGGTGTAATTTAACGATTGAGGCAGAGATATGAGAAACAGCCCCCACTAATAAGAAGGATTCTCTCTCGGTGCCATTTAGTATAACATAAGAAACATACACACATCAATAAGACATATTCTTACGGTGGGCAGAGGGAATAACAGCCCGGAGGTGTAATTTAACGATTGAGGCAGAGATATGAGAAACAGCCCCCACTAATAAGAAGGATTCTCTCTCGCTGCCATTTAGTATAACATAACAAACATACACACATCAATAAGACATATTCTTACGGTGGGCAGAGGGAATAACAGCCCGGAGGTGTAATTTCACTTAAAATACCTTGGACAAAAGAACCATGACCGTTCCCAATATTCCAAATAAGAGAGTTTGATGTCCGAAACGTAATCTGTATTCACAACCATTTTCATATCCTTCACAGGCTATAATAGTCAAACTGACCGCAGTAAAACGCCCAAAAGCTCGCATAATACATCTGAATTGGCTTTAAACCGCCCTCGTTGCACATCATGAACACTCGTCCGAAAACACAAATAATGAAATAAAAACACTCTTAGATGCATGTAAAATTAAATTATAAATAAAGCTAATTGTTATTCGAGTTGACTTGGTTTAAAAAATTGTAAACAAGCAGTGGTAGATTTAAGTAGATTATGTAATCGTGGTTCCTCGGGACAACTATGTTACATCGTTGCCAAATTGGACATATGCTTCTGACACTGACAACTTTCACACTATCCATTTGAACATGTCGAGTGAATTGAGTTTACCTAGTTGAATTACAAATCAATTATATATATATAAAAAAAAAAAAAAAAAAAAAAATGGAAACAAGCAGTAGTTTAAGAGGTTCGTAGATCCTCGTGACAGCTATCGTTACTCTAATGGTACATATCCTTCTGCCAATGGACTTTCACATTAGCCACTTGAACATGCCATAAATATCAGTTTCTCATGCAATATTTTATGTAACTAACGGGATGTTATTCGAGTAGAGTATACTTTACTGAGTATGACTATACTTGAGTTTGAAGTTTAAAAAAAATACAAACAAGCAGAGATGGAGGGGTTTCCTCAGGTAAGGTTGGCTACATCGTTGCCAAATTGTCCAGTCTGAAGCTAACGTTTTAGACCAGCCGTTTGGTTATGCCAACAATATGAGTTTCTTTTTCAATATTTTATATAATTCTATGACCTCGGTATTATAAAAAATTAGCAGTTCTAAGCTTGCAACCAATTATCAACATAGATTTTAACATAGTGCCTTCATAAATATCACACTTCATTGAGACGCATAGCTACAACGGCGAAGAAACGTGACAACACTGCTCCATAGAGGACAGTACTCTGCTCTGGCAGTGCAATAGGACGAGCCTCCCAGAGCTAATTCTCTGGTGGGCCTGCATCTCGTCATCTTTTTCAGATTCGCGTGAATAGATTACTTCCATTTTTGTTGGTCTAATGTTTATTTCGTATTTTTTATGGTAATAAAAAGTTACGCCTTTGGAACACAGATTGCATGGAATATTTCCACATAGGACGAATGTTAAATCCCTATTGGAGTTTGTACATTTTTCCAACGCATTGAATGAAAACTGTTTAGTGCGATAAGAACATGGAACAAGGCCGGGCAGGGTTAAGCCTGTCATGCTCCATTTATAAGCTGCAAGCTAGTTCATTACCCAGTGAAAATGCTTTGGATATTATAAAGCAATTCTAAAAACATTACAGGCAATAACATTTGTAGAGGTCGAATCATATCTTACTGACATTGATTGGATTCTTTGTGTTTTTGGTAAAACTACAAAATATGTTTTTCGTGGATTTTATTGTCCAGGACGATCGGTGAAAGGTTTACGTTTGAACCTAACAAATGAACGTCTGAAGTCTGAAGTTAACTTTTGCTGAAGTTAGTCACTAATGAAGATCGCTTTACTAAAAGTGCGATCGAATACGTTTAATCTCAGTAGTTTTTATAAATCTACTTTTATTAGTCGTGAATTTGTTAAGTTCGATCGTATTACAATGAAAATATTGAAAACAACCCAAATACGACTAAAATAATCAAAAATAACAAATAATACTTAAACCCTTACGTACATTACGATTGCCATTCCATTATCATTAGAGGGATTTATTACAAAATTATAATCTAGAATTAAATAATTTACAAACTAGACTGACCTAGGTTAATCTTGCAATATTAATTATTTTTCAATTAATACATTTTTGTGGTGTTGGGGTTTTTCCAATAATTTTATTGTAATATTATTACATTCACAAAAATACCAGAAAAATAATCAAACTAACAAATAAAACAAGTTACTTAAGATTAAACCCTTATGTACATTTCGATGGCCATGTCATCATCATCATCATCATCATCACTAGAGGGTATTATTACAAATTTACTATCTAGCAAACAAGAAGTTACAAACTAGAATGGTGAAAAAAATTGTCACTCCAGTTTGTAACTAATAATTACTAGAATGTAATTTTGTAATAAGACACTCTGACGCTAATAAGAATAAGACACTGATGATGACGACGACATGGCCATCGAAATGTACATAACGGTTTATTCTAAAATAACGTATTATTTGATTGATAATACAATTTGTTATTAAAATAACAACATGATAATAACAACTTGTTATTCAAATATTAATTGAAAATAATAACATGTTGTTTTTGTGGTATTAGGGTTGTTTCTAATATTTTCATTGTAATTTATTCTACCACTGTGCTCTTGATATTGTATATCGATCATAATTACTATATTAATATCAACATTGTTTAATCTGAAGTGAAACGTCTTGTGGCGCGCAATATAAAAAAACTTTAAATGGGAGCGAATGGATAGGACGTGACGCCATCACTTAGGAATCCAACCAGAATGCGTAACAATCCGGAGATAAATGTATCGTCGGCGTCGTAAAGATTTTCGAAAGTAAAAAATGGCGGTTACTCAACGCTTACAGGTTTTTCTTCTTCGCTTCGAGGTTATGTGCAATCGCATTCAAATGCAGTTACCTATATTTTCAGAATTAATGAATGTATTGATAATGCATGTGATAACGTTTGGCTTCATAGAACAGCTGTTTATACCGTTTAAAAATGAAAATTTACTTAATTTATTCGCAAAAACACCAATACAAATGCTATTTCATTGAAAGCAGACGAAATAAATACGTGTTAACAAAAGCGATAAATTTGCATTAAAAAATCTACTATATAAGGTTCAGTATAAAGTTGAACTATTATTTACATAATAAAACCAAATTAAAATTATACATAATAATTAAGCCTATATTGCATTTGGTTAGATTTTTTTAAAACTGTTTAATTCTCTTTTCAACGAAACTACAACTTTATTTTTATTTTTCAACTCCTTCTATTAACTCACACTTTCCTTATATATTCGTTATATATATATATATATATATATATATATATATATATATATATATATAAATATTGTACACATTTTCAATCGTTAATAAAATACGTTTTTATTAATCCAATAAAGTTCAAATATATTTTTTATTAACATGAAGTGGATGACAATTTAGGTTAAAAGAGTTTTTCAAATGTTTATTCATTTGCAGTTTTTATGTTGTACATTTAAGATTTTTCTATAATTATACTTTTGGTATTAACTTGGCAAGAAAACCACTACTTACTGATATTTTTAGTTTAAAAAAAAAAACATTTTTAGTAGTTACAAATTTAGTGTGCCAAAAGAAGCAGCAATTTAAATGACTATTGTAATTTGACTGCAAATGTAAAATAGTAATTAAAATAATAATCATAATTTTCGATGGAATTTCAAGTCTCTATAGACTTTTTTCCCTTACATAATTTTATTATACTTACGAGTATTTTAAGAAACCAGCATTAGAGTAGCCCTAGTTGTTAAATTAATTAACCTTAATTTTTTTATCACTATTGATATAAATTGTAATATAAAATTACCTTAGGGATAACAGCGTAATTCCATTGGATACTTCTTATCGATAATGGAGTTTGTGATCTCGATGTTGGCTTAAGATTAGGTTGCGGAGTAATGTTTTAATGCCTCGATCAGTTCTACATTTATCTTACCGGATCTGCTTTCAAACAGGTTTCCATATTTAGGTGAATAGGTAATTGTTTTCCTACTGAAGGACCAATGTAGTTAATTACTATAAATAAATAAAACCTCTTAATAAAAAACACTTTTTATTTAAATCCTAAAGATTTAAATATAAAGTTTTGTGTTTAAGAGGTTTTAATTATTTATTACAAAATATTACAACACAGTTGCTCCAAGTTATTACACAGTTAATCGATTGTTTTATTTGTATTAGATTAATACTGATTTGGGCGAATTTGAGGTTAATTTTGGATTTATCTCTTTACGTCACTCCATATTTTATGAAATCAAGTTTTCTTATGAAACAGAGCACTACAATAGACTATAGCAATGTTATGATGTTTTACAAAGTAGCCTATCCGGTTATGATGTTTTGAAGAAAAATAAAATTCACTAGAGCTAAACAGTTGAAGCGTGAAATGAAACAACGCCTCCACGTTGTGTGCTGCAATACAATAAATTATACCAAAATGGATGCGAGACTTTACTTGCTAACAGGTTACGTTAGCAAACTTAAGTTGTTTAAAAGAAATCCTGACTTGACATTTTGTAATGTAGTATAAGCCAGTTATCTGTTTTACGAAAAACCACAAGTCTGTAAAGTAGGAATATTATTTTTCAAAAGTTATTATTTATTTCGTGTTTTTTTAGAATTGTCTACACATCTATCTATTATTTTTTTTTTCAATATCCTTTACGTAACATCGATGCAGATAGAGAGATTTATCATAAACTGCTCATTTCTGCCATACTGTACCACAACAATGCTTCGTCGATAATTTAAAAACTGAAATATATTATTTTATTAAAATGTAATTTATTAATATTACGAAATAGTTTTGCAATTTGCAAGCAGCAGCATTTGCTCAACTGAACAAACATTTTAGATGACACAGTTATCATGTAAACAATACAACTATTGTTCTGTGACGCCTTTTAAACAGACCTCTGACGTTAACGGTGAAACATCTGACTTTACTCTAACGTCAAAAACGCTACAAGACCGAACATGTAAGGCTATTACAGCTCGAGTATAGATATAACTATAATTATACTAGAAACATGTATAATGTTTGTCAGTTACGAGATATTTATGGAATGCGTGGACAGAGTATATTCTAGGAAGTAATGGCATTCATCGGGATTCATCGGTTGATAATTAAAGGCGATTCCAGTTAGAATATAAACTTTCATTAAAATCTAAAATGGTTTACTTTGAAAAAAATATTATTTTGGTTTAAAATTTAGTAAATATTAGAAGTAATATGATTCTATTTACTTTTTTTAAGAGGCAGACAATTTTGTGTGTGTGTGTGTGTGTGTGAGAGAGAGAGAGAGAGAGAGAGAGAGAGAGAGAGAGAGATGGTAGTGACTAAGAGAAACGAAGGAAGTTAGATCGGTTAAAAAAGGAGAAGAGGAAAGAGAGAAAATGCTAGTAGTGAAAGAAAATAGTGGGAAAAGAGAGGAACCGGATTAAAAAAACCGAGAAAAGAGATAAGAGTAAAAAAGATGACGGGGAAGAACAGAAAAGAAAGAAATGAGCAACAGAGAAGAGAAGGTGAGATGAATAACCGAGAAGAGAGGCTTGGATGAGGAGAGACAGTGTCAATTACTGTACTAATTTTACAAAACTGTAACACTCCACCGAGCCTCAAATGAAGAGTAAATTAACTGACGAATGTTTTGGTCCACTGACCGCGGCGAAAGTCGGCTACACGCGCAACCAATTCATTCCAGTCACAAGATCCGAGGCGCGAAAATCTGCGTGGATTACGTAATTCCGAACGTGATTCAGAGAAGTGTGTCGTGTGTGACGTCACAATGGCCTACAGCTGATGGCCATGCTCCGTTTTGTCTAGGTTAGCTTAGGCGCCATTACGTTCTTAATATTACATGTTTACACATCTAGTGTTTAGTTATAAAAATACAAGCTTTTTATTTCTACATTTTATAGATGTTATATCATTGAGTTATTTCTACATATCACCAAATATTATATTAGTTTTATTTCTACATTTTATTACCTATTTTATCAGTTTTATTTCTAAATATTATCAACTATTATATCGTGGTTTTATTTCTACATTTTATCACTAATTATATTACTACTTTGTTTCTCCATTTCATCACTGTTATATAACTGTTTTATTTCTACATTTTGTCACCTATTATATGACTTTTATATTTTTACATTTTATCAATAATTGTATCACTGTTTTACTTCATCATTTCATCACGTATTATATTACTTTTTAGTTTCTCCATTTTATCACCAATTGTATCACTGTTTTACTTCATCATTTCATCACGTATTATATTACTTTTTAGTTTCTCCATTTTATCACCAATTGTATCACTGTTTTACTTCATCATTTCATCACGTATTATATTACTTTTTAGTTTCTCCATTTTATCACCAATTGTATCACTGTTTTACTTCATCATTTCATCACGTATTATATTACTTTTTAGTTTCTCCATTTTATCACCAATTGTATCACTGTTTTACTTCATCATTTCATCACGTATTATATTACTTTTTATTTTCTCCATTTTATCACCTATTATATCACGTTTATTTCTACATTTTATCATCTATCACATCACAGTTGTTTCTACAATTTATTACTCGTTATACTAGTGATATTTCTACATTTTATCATCTATCACATCACAGTTGTTTCTACAATTTATTACCCGTTATACTAGTGATATTTCTACATTTTATCATCTATCACAACACAGTTGTTTCTACAATTTATTACCAGTTATACTAGTGATATTTTTACATTTTATCACCTATTATACTACTATCTTGTGTCTCCATTTTATTAGATATAACTTTTTTATTTCTACATTTTATTAACTAGTAAATCATCAAGTATTACTATTCAACATCAACTGCAACAGCATTTATTTTCTATATTTTACTAACAAAGAAAAATCTATTTTTATATTCTATCAACAAATAGGCCTACTACAGGACCGAATAAACATTGCACTCGGAAAATATCAACTACTCTTACTGTGTTGCTAGTATTCGGCCACGGTTAAGAGTATTGCCGAGTTAGTACTTTACTTAGGAAAGAGTGAGTTTACATAGATTAAATGATATCTATCCTTGAATAGATAGCTGTGCATCAAGACTTCTCAGGCGCCTGAGTGGCCTAATCGGTGAGCACTTTACTACAAACTAAAATATCTAGGGTTCGATGCCTTGTAACATTAGATAATTTCTATGGGGTTTTCAGATCCTAGGTCAATTTAATTTTTAAAAATAGGGCAATAATGAGTAATTATAAATAAAGTCGACCACAATAGTTTCCTTGACTAGCATGAAAAAGAGAATACTACATCTCTTAAAATTCGACGCCCAAAAGAGGTTTAAATAAAATTCTTGATTAAGTACATTAAAGTGTTTCTGAGTACAAAAAAACAGTGTTTATAAACACTATATAATTTATATGTATTACATAAATTTAATATATACACACACACACACACACACACACACACACACACACACACACACACACACACACACACACACACACACACACACACACACACACACACACACACACACACACACACACACACACACACACACACACACACACACACACACACACACACACACACACACACACACACACACACACACACACACACACACACACACACACACACACACACACACACACACACACACACACACACACACACACACACACACACACACACACACACACACACACACACACACACACACACACACACACACACACACACACACACACACACACACACACACACACACACACACACACACACACACACACACACACACACACACACACACACACACACACACACACACACACACACACACACACACACACACACACACACACACACACACACACACACACACACACACACACACACACACACACACACACACACACACACACACACACACACACACACACACACACACACACACACACACACACACACACACACACACACACACACACACACACACACACACACACACACACACACACACACACACACACACACACACACACACACACACACACACACACACACACACACACACACACACACACACACACACACACACACACACACACACACACACACACACACACACACACACAATCTTATCAAACCTTTTTTTTATATTTGATCAACAGCATTGTGTTAGCCAAAATGTTTATATTATTTTATCAATTAATTATACAGATTTCTATTTCTATCGTTAACCAACAACTATATTAGGGTTCTTTTATCCACACAATATTTCATTAACAACAAAACATATAAAACTGCAAACATACTCACAAACTATATTCTATCATTAACAACAATACAACATACACTCGTAAAATAACGTATCCAGGAAGCAGTTTTGAATTAAACAAATTATTTTGCAACTAACATCGAAACAGAAGTGAGAAGTCGACTTTTTGCACAGTTCTATAAATACTTTTTCTATTACACAATAGAAGGTCATGAAAGCGGGAACAAAGGACAGGAAAGAAACGAAATGATAACGTATAATTTACGATGCAAGTTTGCAGTTAACATTAACGCTGATTTGCTAACGTTTAATGGCATGTTTCTTTCCTCGGTCCTGTTTGAAGTCGTGGATGCTGGGTTGCTAAGATTACAGGCTAACGAGTAAACAATCCCGGACAAGAGATTTTTTGGGTATAGGGTTAGGCACTCTTTTATTTTAGTGGTGAAGTACTTAATAAATAGACATATTACTGGGAATAAAATGAATTTGACGGCTGTAGTAGATCTATGAATCGCATAATTAGATCTACCCTTAGATAATAAGATTATTTCGAGATTATAGATCTACGAATGAGAACGATTTTGGTACAAAATTAAGAATCAGAGTATCAAGAAGTTACTGAGTTTGAACAAAGAGCACAGAAATTTCTAGATAAGTGTTTCTTGTGTCACAAACGTCATTCATTAGTTGATGAATGTAACATAACCTTATAAAAAAAGGACTTACTACTTCAACTTCCTTTTGATATTTATTTTACAGTGTATTCTACTGCCACGTATCACATGGAATGTAACAAAACGTTATCTATTATAATTTTAGATCTTTCAATTTAAATCATACACTCTATTATTCTATAATTTTTTACATTTTACCTTTTAAATTATTAACAAGTAAAATATTAGATAGCTACATTTACTGTTAAAGTATTTCGAAATATTTTTAACTTAACTACTAATGGACAATAAAAAACGGACATAATTTAAGATAAACAAAAACTGCTGTTGTGTGAAATCATGCATCTATTAATTTAATCAAATATGTACGATATTTCTTAATACTGTATAGCCTATAGTTAGTTGATTTTGAAAATTATTCAAACATAACCTCAAATGCCTCTAAATGAAGACGAAAACAGCTGTTAACATTACCGCCATGTTCGATTCCTAAGTGATGATGTCACATTGTACAGATTCAACCTACTTAACTTTTTTTTAAGCTGCGCATAAGCTATTACTTACAAAGGTATTATGATCAATTATTTTATGTAAGTAGTTTTTAAAATTGGTTTAAATTAAATAAAGTTTTTAAATAATTAATAATCTGGAATAAAAGTACACAATAACAATGTAAAGATCTCGTATTACATTAAAAAAAACAATGTAAAAAAATTGTACATGTATACACTAAACAATAATAGTGAGTAAATTGTAGGTAAACTAAATTTGCACACGAATATAGCGGAAAGCCTTTCATTCTACCGTTTTAATGAGTATTATTAAGTTGTTTATAAATGACAATAAAACATCGATGCGCTCGCACGAGTAAATGTTTCAGAATCATTCATAATTTTATTATTTTAAAATTGATCATTTAAAAAAATTTTACTTGAGCGTTGGAAGACAAATAACAAAAAATCTCTATTTTCATATTTGATGAGGTATTCCTTTATAGACAGAATCTACGATAGAGCAAAATAAACTAATCTTAACATTCGAACAAAGCAAAATTGAATAAATTTGTTACTTGTTTTTGTCCATGTAATGGGCTTAATATTTATGGTCTTCGTAAATGGCTCGTCTATGTTTGATGTAACAGTTTATCCATTACTGTTTACGACCAGTCCTTGCGTGAAGTTTAAGTTACGAATGCACTGGTGCAAACCTTATCAACCCGGTATTTGCTCATCTTTGTACATATACTGATCGTTCTAAAACCCTAAACATTGACAAAATTGGGTTTTCAAACTCAAGCTAAAAAATCATTTCCCCTCCCTCATCTTCAGTTCGATCCCTTGTGCCCAGCGCCCTTTTGGTCTTCCTTTTGTCTTTCGTAGGAACCCTGCAAATTTTTTGGTCATCTGTTGCTTTCTCTTGTCGTGCCGATACCATGCTAGATGCTTCTCCTCTATTTCGTTAAAAGACGTTTTTCTATTTCTACAACGTCAGGTGTATCGTCGTTTCTACGTCGATCTATTTTCGTTTTTCTACAGTTTCGTCCCTACAAACTTATTTCAACTCCATCAGCCATTGTCTTTTCTTACACTCAACACGTTTCTGCATAAACAAGAGTGATACTAGCTAAAAAAAGCTAAATTTAGTTTCTTGTGAAATTTTACCCTAAAAAACTGAATATCTTGTGTAAACAAATACGGTTGATTTGTGAGAAATATTTATTCAATCCGGCAACGTTTCGATAACGGGTATTTTATCGTCATCAGCGCTCATTTCTACTGGATCATATTAAAAAATAGCGCCTTAATACAACATTTGTATACTTGCGATTGAATAAATAGTTGTACCTGACTCGCAAATCAACTGTATTTATTTAAACAATAATCTCTGCAAATGTAAACGTGATTAATAATGAATTTAATGTTCTAATTATACTCCTGCCTCGTTCATTCGCTCTATAATTCCCATGTGACTGGTTCCTGTCTAGTTAAAATTTATTCCCAAATATTTCAACTCCCTTCGGTTCAACATTCTCCAGTTTCAGGTTTTCTACTTGGTTTCTTCTTCAGATTAAATACTCAGATTTGGCTGTTTAAATAACAAAACATTCAACAGAAATGTCATTTTTACTTATCGATTCTTTATATTCAGCAAAACCCTTACAGCTGTACATTTAGCTTCAAGGTAAACTTTTAATCTTGGACGATTTCACAACAGTTTTATCAAAACTTTCTCTTATTTCAAAACTGTTATAAACTACAAATAGGGAACTTCTTTTAATGCAACGTAGGAAGCAAATAGACTCGTATCTCTAAAGGCCAAAGTATTTTAAACCAAGCCAATTAAGAGTCGTTTTTAAAAACCACGCCTATTATCTTTTTAATAAAATATTTTATCTCCGGCTCAGGAATGTTGGCAGCGCTCACAAATGCTAAAGTCAAGAAAAATCTTTCACTGTCCGACTATAGCGCTATCTATTGCCTTGCAGAGGAAACAATTACAATAATTACGTCACCGACAGAGAAAATTAATAGTTTGGAAGGAATAGTTCTTTTTAAGGAAACTCATCATACACTATCTTTATACACGTAAATAATTATACTGAAATTAATTCTCATTGTAGCTCCACGATCTGGTTTGTGTCATCAAAAATAATTCCACTGTAATATATATTTTAACGGAAAATAAAATACCCACTCTACTTACATTTAAGATTTGACCAAGTTGCTTTTGTTTTCGTCCCCACATTAACGCTAGTAAATACTCGTACACAATAACATATGTAAATATCTATCCGGATGGTATTTTGATTTTTGCACAGCACACGTCATTTTTCATTCACAATCCCATATTCATTAGTAGACTGAGAAGACTTTATTTTGTCTTCACTAAATACAAAAACGTTTGTGGTCACAAGAATTACAGATCCAGCTGCAACGGATATTTTTCTTTGGGACTGCAATCCCAAAGATTTTTTTTTAAGGTGAAAGTCTACAACATAGCACGAACACTTGAACTGAAGTACCACGCCATATTGAACAAGCTGTATTAAAAATCCACTTACAAACTTTAAAAAAAGTTTCAATAGCCTATAGTTACTTACCATTGTCCTAAAGATGGTTTACAAGATTTCCGAAACCTTTAATATAAAATAAAATTGCGTGTTTGATTAAAATTTTTTTTTTATTAAACGCTCAAATTTAAAATGGTCGAAAAATAGTTTTAAAAGTAACTTTTGGGCTGAAATTAACCGTACGAAATTTTACTTCACATCTTCCATTTTTGCAGCGACCTTACCTATTGGACCGGACCTACCTTCTCCAAAATACTGGCTACGTCCCTGCACACAAAGAAGGTAATGTGCCATGCCCCACGATTCAACTACACTTTATTAACCCAAGTTCACTATTTTCACAACCCGAAACTCCTGGGTGCTGATAAAACACACAGAAATTCTTTGGTGCTAAATGGACTCGAACCTAGGCTCTTAAAGTTAGCAGTCAACTTACTAAACTAGTCAGATATCTATGTTTTATTTTAAGAACGTAAATATAAAATTGCAATTACAATTGTTATAAGATGATTTTGACAACTTTGATGAATTGATTTTTAACTGAAAAAAAATTAGACATTTTTCAGGTGATCCTAATTTTTTAGAACAACCGTTGCGCCATGTGTTTAGAAGATGGGTATCTTGTGAAACGCGTCAGCTGCGTATACATTGGCTCGATATGGATAGCAGAGGATTGTGATTGATTAAAATTATAAAAATATATCTAATAGGTTTACGCTTTGTAAAATTTATTCAACGCTAAAATAAATTACAGAGTAAACGTGTACAGATGAAATTGACTAAACACAAGTTTACATAGAACAATGAGGATTCTCGTTTCTTGTATTGTAAACAAGGACGGAGAGGTGGGGGGTGGGAGGGGAAGGGCGTAACATAATAGCGATTCAAGCAGAGATATTGTCCATGCAATGTTTATGGATGCATTATTCTGTAAAACAATGCTTTTTGTTTCAAAGTTTAGACCTTTTATAAATTAATAATAATAATGAAATTTATTACTGTTTGTGTTGCTGTTGTCAACCCGTGTGTGAAATTACGAAATGAGCACACATCTTTCTGAAGGACTAACCAGCTCTTCTCCGAAACGACGATACTGGGGTTTTAATGGCAAAAATACACGGTGTTTTAAAAAATTCGTAACCTTAGTAGAATTGTTGAGGTCCTATTAGCAGATGGATTTTTTAAAATTCCTTCTATTAGCTCACACTCTCATGATATTATATCTTACACATTTTCCATCGTATTAATTACACACATTCCAGAGTGTATCGGAAAATATATTTTTATTCATTAACCTGTAGTGGATGACAATTGATGTTAACACCTTTTTTTGAAATATTTATTCAATAATTAAATTATAAAAATTTGGCGGTCTAGGCTGGATTCGAGCTGAACTGAGTATCTTCATGCTCAATGACTAGCGCTTTTGGCTAGCCACTTTCCCAATAACTAGAAGGATTTTTCTCATTGAAGTATATGAAATTTCTTTTGCTCCCATCTGGCTGTCGTTGAAACTTCCACTGTACAATCTTAAATTGTTGCCATGGTTACCACTCAATATCATAAATAATATTCAAGGATTAAAACGGAATGCAAAAATATAATAAACAAACAAACTGGATTAACGGTACTGTATTGAACCTTGTTTCACAAACGGACAATGCGAAAGGAAAGCGTATAAATAGTAACAAACAAAATTAATTGACCAATATCATACATAGAAAGGAAAATGAAAAATTGCAAGGAAATTCGCTTTCTATTTAGCCCCTTAATATTGTTACTCTGACATATTTATGTACATCGGAAGATCTAGGTCCTCTGTGTGCAAGAGGTTCGATGAGGACCAAGATATAAGCCCAATTCACGTGCTCTGTGAGTGCCATGCTTTGGGAGCTGCAAGGAGAAAGTGGTTTGGCTGGCAGGTAGGCCTATGTACACCAGAGGATTTCAGAAGATTTACCATCAGGTGGGTACTTGGATTCTGCAAAGAGGTAGGTATCCACTAACCTAACACTGGTAGGAATGGGAAGAGAGTACAAAGGCTGTAATTAAGTGCTCTACAATGATAAGGTCCCTCTGAGTTTCCAATAATAATAATAATAAAATAAACTGAGTGATAATGGTCAATTTAACCGTGGAAGCACACTAACAAAAATCCCCAGATTTAGTTCTGTATCAATCTTTATGAATGTCTGGGGGGGGGGGGTTTAGCTGGAAAGATATTTGGATAAACTTCCAAGACTGAGAGTTAATTAATAGCCCAAAGAAACGATTTTAAAAGTAAAATGTTTTTATCCCACTAAAATTAGACGCACCGTTTCAACGATTTTCTCGTTGATATGGGGTCTAACTACAATAATCTAAATACAGAAGTTACGCACATTGTGTACGCATTCTTCTTATTTAATATCTCTCAACTTGCTTAAAGTTATAACAGTTCGATTTTCTTAAAAAACTATAACAAAATTTGTTACAAATTTGAAGTAATGTTTAGGTAATAATAAATTTTAAAAGTAAACTTTGTAAACATTCTGGAGTTAGTAAACCCCCAAAACCCTCTCGTGAACCTCTACTGGGATCCTTTAAACAAGCTCTCTTCCTCCAGATTCTCTTTTTTCCAAGGTCTTGGGTGAGTTATTGCCTTCCCGAAGGGTTTCATGTTAATCAATTTTAGGTACTCCTCGGGATTTTATAATATTCTAATTTGTATAACTGTATAAAACAACTGTGTCGTAATGTTTAACATTTAACGAAACCTCTATATTACAAATGACTTTTTTCTTTTATTTAAAACCTTTTGTACATTTCGATTGCATTGCAATCATCTTCAGAGGTAATTTACAGTAAAAATACCCATTTATTATTGTATTGTAAATTACTTCTGAGGATGATTGCTATGCAATCGAAATGTACATAAGGTTTTAAATAGAAGAAAAAAGTCATTTGTTGTATAGAGGTTTCATTTATTTATGTTATATATTCTAATTTGTAGTCTGTACATATAATATATCTCAAAATGTAACCCCAGATCTCTAAATATATTCCATCTTCCTTCTCAAATTATTTTTCCAAGACGGTTCAAAACGGTCCAGCCTTGTTCAGTGTCAGTTACGTATAGGTCTTGCGGAACGTCGTGAAGCCTGGCCAGGGGAAAGGCGGCGACGGAGTAGGGACAGCCGCGGAGGAGTAACAGGTGACCAACCAGTAGTCTACAAACTTACATTGGCCCTCAAGTGTAATACCCGAATAAAGACACCGCGACAACTCAAGACAGACTGGTGCTCCCCCCATCACTATAAAACCGGTGCCGACGGCTTTTCCCCATGAAGGTCAGGATTCACCAAGAAATACAAGACTTACAAAGGTCCTAACTAACCAGGCGGGATATTCTAGTACGGAAAACAAGACCGTACTGGTCCCTTATAGTTCTGGAAAAGCTGTCAACCCTACAGGCTCTGATTATAGAATCGAGTCGGCCCTAAGTAAATGCTTCGGGATTTTGCATACTGGTTCCATGGAATCGTCTGCCGTGTTTGGTTTGACAACGGTCAAACCTAGACGTTTATGGTCGAATTCGTGACAGGATTTTATATTATATTGAGTTTTAGTTGTCGTTACAAATTATTAGGCAGAAGTACAGACACGAACTGAAGGCGATTTACACGAGAAAACATGATCTTCACTAGAAACCTGAACAAACAATTTCGAAACAGAAAAACCAAATGTATGCGAGAAAGCTATATCAACTATCGTCGCAACTGGATACAGTTTAAATTCGCTGTAACTCATTAAATCTTTTTTTTCCTCCCGCTAATCCGGCCAAACGATAGTTTTACTGTTAATCATCCATTAACTTCGTCTATGATCTGGATGTAACTCGAAGAATATTTGGAACGAAAAAGTATATTTGCTCCTTTTATAACAAATAACAGGTACATTTATCGTCAAAAAGGCCTATACAGTTTTTGTAACGTCTCGTTTCTAAAGTCCTTTTTATACATAAGTGGAGCAGAAACTCTGTAGTGAGTGACAAGGTGAATGAACCACTTGAAGACTGCTTTAAATCCCGGCTTTGGAATAATACTTAAGACGATTTTAACAACCATTTTAAAGTAACAAATGACGAAACTTAATTTCTTTATGCACTATTAAAATTTGTAGTTTTAGAGGATCTAATTATTTTAACGCTGAAACAGCAGCAATTTTGCAAACAAGTCACTTTGTTTTGTACTACACTGCAAAGTTTTGTGTAGGCAATTGAAGATTTAAAAATACAGTTGAGCTTTTTTGTTTCACATAAAAAAGAATATCTATTAGGGGCCTATATAGATTTAGCTGCCGAATATGTACCAAGTTACTCATTCAGAGAATTACAGACAACTGAACTTGAAAAAAATAGTTTCAGTTATAACAATTTAGTGAGGGTTTTCTTTCAAACAAAAGGGAAAACGTCTACAAAAAATTTCTAGCTTAAAATTTTAAAGTTAAGTTTTAAAAAATATTTTTTTTTATTAATAGAAATCCCATTGGAAGAAATTGTAGCAAAACAAGTTTTCAACGCACGTTTTTGTGAATTATATGTATAAAAAAACTAAAATATAATAATTTTCTAAATAACTATATATATATATAATTTATCATAAAATAAAGTTTTATTTTATATTTAGAGGATATTATTATTTTGCTTGGATATTATATCATACCGTAGCAAAATTTGTTAGAGATCAAACTATATTTTACTGAAATTGTTTTAAGTGTAAAGTGTTGATAGTAATTTTTTGAACAATATAGTACAAAAATCTGCAATACAATACATTGTGTTTGAACAATATAGTATAAAAATCTGTAATAAAATACATTGTGAATTCAAGTAAAGGGCATGAGCCCTTAAGGTGTAGGATACAGGAGACAACGTCTCGTAGCATAACTATACCTACTCTCTACCGGTGTCGTACAGAGGTCACCCGTTACACTTCTTTGTAAAGAGGATAAGAAAGGATTAATGAGGCCTCAAGTTAGGTCACCTGAAGTAGGCTAGAGATGTTAACCTAAAGTTAAATGTGTTTATTTTATTAAAGAGTTTAATCCATTCACTTCTTTATTTTTAACAAGTACACAAGCTAGCAAAGAAAGCATTTATTAGTGAGTTTTTAAATTGATATCTTGGCTTCTTCTTACGCTTGTAAAGATAAGATAAAACCGATACAGCACACACGTGATTCAATTATAGACTCTACAATACTCATTATTTACTTAGTGCTGTGTAGATAGTGTTATCGGTCGGGTGTAGTAGGCTAGTCGACTGGATTCATAGATAGGAGCAGTAAACTGCGTCCGCACGAAGGAAGAACTTGTAGTGAGTGGCAGAGAAAATCGTATTGACTGATGGTTTTTAATTAGAGTTCAACAAATTTTGAACACCAATATATATATATATATATATATATATATATATATATATATATATATATATATATTTTAAAACAACACAGGTTATTCAAAGACAAGAATATTTATTATTTTATATCTAAAGCTTTTCGTTGGCAAACAGTACCAACATCATCATGATGTTGGTACTGTTTGCCAACGAAAAGCTTTAGATATAAAATAATAAATATTCTTGTATTTGAATAACCTGTGTTGTTTTAAATTATTAAACAAGAAAACGTATTTTATATTTATATATATATATATATATATATATATAATAAGCAAGATAGAACTAGAAAGAAAGCAATATACGAGTAGTAAATACTTGCAGCTTGAAAGTTGAAGACTAAAGAAGCTAAAGACTAACTTTTCCCAAGAGAACCGTATTCAGTATCAACCGTTTCAGTATCACTAGGTCCCCAAAACCAACACCATCTAGACAGATCTGTCTAGGCGATGTTGCCAATACTCCCTGTTCTATAGGTTCTAAATCTTCGGCGTTATGTCAGTTCTTGTGTCCAAGTTTAATATTTTCAGGTCGACAGGTTTAGCCTGACAGGTGACCTTGAAATGAGAAGAAGCGCCACGCGCGCGCACACACACACACGCACGCACGCACGCACGCACGCACACACACGCACGCACGCACGCACGCGCACACACACACACGCGCACGCACGCACGCACGCACGCACGCACACACACACGCACACACACGCACGCACGCACGCACGCACGCACGCACGCACGCACGCACGCACACACACACACACACACACACACACACACACACACACACACACACACACACACACACACTGTATATTCACAATTTCTAATTATATTACACAGGCGATAACAGGATGAGCGAAATAAACCAGACAAAAAATATATTGCGCATATAATTTAGTTTATACAACCTTTTACAGATAATTGCCAATTTAATGATACTTTCCTGTCAGAACAATAATTAATGCAACTATAATTTTTTTTTTAAAATTGCGCTCGTGACCCAGTACATGTTAATTGGAATCTTGATTAAACAATTAGCGGTGCATACATTGGAATGTTGCAACTTCTACACGAGACTAACCCAAAACAAATAATTATACCATGACCTTTAGGATTTGTATAACTTTTTAATCGCAAATATTACCCACCAAGAATGATGAAAATCTGGAATTTTATATTTTTACAGCTGTGCGTTTTGAGTTGTCGAAGAACGGTAACAAATTAAAGGTTCGAAATTTTGCCTCTGCTTAGGCGCCTTTAAAGACACTAATTGACCTACAAAGTTCAAATAGTTGTCATTATTTTCAGCCTTTAATTTTACAAATAACCTTCCAGTAATGAACAAATAAAAAATCTCTTCACGTTTTTTACATTTAATAACACTATACATAATAGTTGAAAGATTAAAAATATGGGATTTTTAATATTTGTAATTGGTGTCATTTTATAGGCGTCGTGGTTCAGACCAACTAAGTTTGACACGTAATGACCCATGGTGAAAGTGGAAAATATTGTGTTGAAGACAAAACTACTTGTTACATTTAAGCGGGTCCCTTACTTGCAACTTCAAGCACAAAAAACACGCAGATGTTTGGCCAAAGAAACCGAAAAGTATTAAAATGAACGTCAATAGAGATTTATTTTCCCAAGGGGAAAAGTCAGCTGACTATAGAGTCACAGCACCAAGGGGAACAGTCAGCTGATTTTCCCGTCACAGCGTTCTTAACATGAGTAATAAGTCATCGCCAGGGGGAACAGTCAACTGATTTTCCCGCCACAGCGTTCTAAACATGAGTAATAAGTCATCACCAGGGGGAACAGTCAACTTATTTTCCCTCCAAAGCGTTCTTAACATGAGTAATAAGTCATCGCCAGGGGGAACAGTCAACTGCTTTTCCCGCCACAGCGTTCTAAACATGAGTAATAAGTCATCGCCAGGGGGAACAGTCAACTGCTTTTCCCGCCACAGCGTTCTAAACATGAGTAATAAGTCATCGCCAGGGGGAACAGTCAACTGATTTTCCCGCCACAGCGTTCTAAACATGAGTAATAAGTCATCACCAGGGGGAACAGTCAACTTATTTTCCCGCCACAGCGTTCTAAACATGAGTAATAAGTCATCGCCAGGGGGAACAGTCAACTGATTTTCCCGCCACAGCGTTCTAAACATGAGTAATAAGTCATCACCAGGGGGAACAGTCAACTTATTTTCCCTCCACAGCGTTCTAAACATGAGTAATAAGTCATCGCCAGGGGGAACAGTCAACTGCTTTTCCCGCCACAGCGTCTAAACATGAGTAATAAGTCATCACCAGGGGGAACAGTCAACTGATTTTCCCACCACAGCGTTCTAAACATGAGTAATAAGTCATCGCCAGGAGGAACAGTCAGCTGATTTTCCCGCCACAGCGTTCTAAACATGAGTAATAAGTCATCGCCAGGGGGAACAATCGGCTGATTTTCCCGTCACAGCGTTCTAAACATGAGTAATAAGTCATCGCCAGGGGGAACAGTCGGCTGATTTTCCCGCCACAGCGTTCTAAACATGAGTAATAAGTCATCGCCAGGGGGAACAGTCGGCTGATTTTTCCGTCACAGCGTTCTAAACATGAGTAATAAGTCATCGCCAGGGAGAACAGTCAACTGATTTTCCCGTCACAGCGTTCTAAACATGAGTAATAAGTCATCGCCAGGGGGAACAGTCAACTGATTTTCCCGCCACAGCGTTCTAAACATGAGTAATAAGTCATCGCCAGGGAGAAAAGTCGGCTGATTTTCCCGTCACAGCGTTCTAAACATGAGTAATAAGTCATCGCCAGGGGGAACAGTCAACTGATTTTCCCGCCACAGCGTTCTAAACATGAGTAATAAGTCATCGCCAGGGAGAAAAGTCGGCTGATTTTCCCGCCACAGCGTTCTAAACATGAGTAATAAGTCATCGCCAGAGGGAACAGTCAACTGATTTTCCCGTCACAGCGAGGTCAAAACCCAACACTTCAGAAAACATCAGTGTCGTGTTTAAAGTGTAAACAGCTCTAATTAACTAAATGATAATACTGTAATAGTTTGATGTAGACATGATCTTTAAATGTGTTGCTCTGCTTCTGCAAAGAAAGAGACGCGATTACGAAAGAGACGATATACGTATTGTATGTTTTCAATTAGGCTAGTAGTCAAATGCTAGAGTAGAACGAGGGACACCGTTAAACCTCACGAACTGTACATATACATATGTTTAGTATATATTTGCGCAACTAATGATAATATACACTTAATATATGTAGCCACCTACTTTGTACGTTTGGAAAGTATAATAAACTTTTTCATCAAGAAGTAAACGATAAACAGCCCTATGAATAAGTGTAATGCAAGCCTGTTGCAAGTTAGGTGTTGATACGGTCTAAAATATGCAAACCAATTCATTTTAATCACTTCATTAAAAAAAAAAAGAAGTAAAATAAATACAAACGTATCAGTAAAAGTTCTACCTGAAATTAAAAGTCTTGTAAGAAAACTTGGCCCAACTGATGGTGAAGAGAAACAATGCATCGTTTAACTAATTTGAAGTCAGTCTGTGACAGTAATGGCGGTGTTGATAAAAGGCAATTCATAACGTCCGTGCGGTACCTTCAAATTAGGCGGAGTTATAACTGGATGGTGATAGGCGCAACCGAGCGAACCTGGCCTGTTTGCGGAAACGAGTCAACAGTGAGCCCCGTCCCGCCACCACAACCTGACTATCTCGTTGCAATTCGATAGTGCCAAAGTGTCGAGGATCGTAAGAAAAACAAAGATAAATCGGTAAAAATTAAAACAATTTCCTCTAAATCTCACCACACATTATTTTATTAAAACAGACTAGTTTTGACGACGATGTCGCCTTCATCAGTCCCGATGATATATCCAAGCACTGATGAAGAAGACATCGTCAGCGAAACTAGTCTCTTTGTTTTAATAAACAAGTGTGCTAGTTTTAGTAAACTAATGTGTAGTAGGATTTAGAGTAAACGGTTTCAATTTTTACCGTTGTGAATTGTTTTCACTAGCTAAGCTGCAATTAACTTAATATTGAAAACAGAGGTTTACCATCGATATACCAAGACTATCGATCAAAAACATCGATGTTTAATTCGACAATATGTAGTTCTTTATAAATAATATAATTAATAACTGGTAGTTAGCTTAAAGATTAACTAAAACTTTTAATTCTTTTAGAAAAAAAACATCTATGAAAACAAGTAGGCCTACGTAGAACGTACAAGTTCTGAATCAAATTTCAGACGTTAAAGTGGACGAAAATTATATTATGAGGGTGAAAATGAACTCGAAATTCTAATTAAACCGATGATAAAATAATATATCAGTCAATATATTGAATAAACATTTTAAATGATATAAATGCACTAGGATTATAGACAAGTACAGAATCAACTGGTCTGCCAATACAAGGTCAAACTGATATTAAATACATTCAATACAAAAAACATCGTTAATTCACTAATGTACAAAAAGTGTCGATATCTCACCATTGTTGGCAAAAACGAACCGAAAATATCGGTTTTGAAAACTATCGATGCTCATTCCTGCAATGCCACTATGTAAATCATAGCAAAATATAACAAAAATTTGTTGCTAGTTTGTTCTACAACCTACGCTTATCTCAAAAAGAAAAATGTTTTTTGGTATAAAAAGCCAAAGAAATGATATCTGTAATATTTTGCAAGTTTTACGAAATTTATTACATCGTAATCTAACTAAAAATGATTTAAATCGAAATCTCATTTAAAAATTAATCAAGAATCTATTGCGATTTATTCAAGAACTACACCCGGGTGTGTTTTGAAACTTTCGATCAGATTGTGAGTTTCTAAAATTGAGGGATTTTTTTATGAGTTTAAAACTGCGTAAGAGTTAAGAGCGAAATCTCATTTAAAAATTAGTCAAAAAGCTATTGGGACCTATTTAAGAACTGCAGCCGGCTGCGTTATGAAACGTTCGATCGCATTGTGAGTTTTTAAAATTGAGAGATTTTTTAATCTTTTTATTCCTTATACATTTACAAACCTTACCTTGCTAGCAATGTTTTTGTTTTATTTTCTAAAGTTCAATAAAGATTCCTTACTTACTCAACTAGACTATTCGTTCCACATACATAACCAACGATAATACGGAGTATATAATGGGAGAGAATATTGGTGTTTGACTCAGAGATATGCAAAGGATAGAATAATACGAGCTAAGGTTGTCTTAAATAGTTTATTACTTGATATTCACCCACAAGACATTATAACTCCCAGGCGTGTCAGACCTCAAACGTTAGATTGCCATGGCAACGAGAATCGCTTTTCATACACCTGATATTTGCGACAGTTAATTGGTTCGGATTTGGTTGTGCAGGAAGGGAGAGTATTTTTATATCAGATATTCGTTTTTGGTCAATTATTGATGGAGATTTGGATGGCTGACAGGGGGGGGGGGTCCGCACAGAACTTACTTCCAGTTCACTGCTCCCCCAACACTTCGCAACCAATTATTATCTCATAAGAATTAAAGTATTCAAGACTAAAAATAAAGGTTATACAGATGCTGTACGTTTTAAGAGAAATAATAGACATCAACCTGTAATTGGCTTTCAATTATATTCCATATATTTTGGAAAGTTCAAAATAAACAATATACAAATTTTTTTAAAGTAAATCCTACTGGGCTCAAGAAAAAAAATTATCATTGTTTGCTTATTTCCAGTTTGTTTGTTAATTTATTAGTTTCACTTATTTTATAAACCCCACAGCACTATTTATTTATAATATTTTGTGGTAACCATGGTAACAGTTTACGCTTGTAAAATGGAGGTTTCGAAGACAACCAGAGGGGGGAAAAATTCATATATGTCTTTGAAAAATTCGTTTCGCAGCGCCGAAGCGCGCTAGAATTTGAACATGATGATTCACATAAATCCAGATAGACCCCCATATTTTTATAATTTAATTACTGAATAAATATTTGAAAAACAATTTATTAACATAAATTTTCATCCACTATAGGTTTAAAAAAATGTATTTCAACTTGATTGGATGAATAAAAACGTATTTTATTAACGACTAAAAATTTGTACGAGGTATAATCAGGAGAGTGTGAAATAATAGGAAGAATTTAATAAACATCTTTTCTTCCTAGACATGAACAACACAAACCCTCTTTACAACTCTATATCTTTCATACAAAAGTATTTAAGTGGTCACGAAATTTCCCGATTGCCAAAAATAGTAAGCTAGTGGTAATAGCTGTCATCTTTACTTAAAGGTTATGTTTTGATTTTTAAATCCAATTTCCATAATACAGTATTAAAGAATATTATATGTATGTACTTACACTAAAGTGTATGAATCGGCTTTCGATATTAATTACAGTACCCTCCTCTTCGAGCATTATAAGAGAGTCTTCTAATGGTCTGAAGTACTCTAATTACTAAACTCTTGAAAGTACATTTGCAAATATACAAAGAAAGATTCTTGTTTAAGTACATTAAATTGTAAGTGATTACAAGAAAACAGTGTTGTTGCTAGGTTAAATGTGTGTGTGTGTGTGTGTGTGTGTGTGTGTGTGTATGTGTGTGCGGTGTGTGTGTGTGTTGTGTGTGTGTGTGTGTGTGTGTTGTGTGTGTGTGTGTGTGTGTGTGTGTGTGTGTGTGTGTATGTGTGTGCGGTGTGTGTGTGTGTTGTGTGTGTGTGTGTGTGTTGTGTGTGTGTGTGTGTGTGTGTGTGTGTGTGTGTGTGTGTATGTGTGTGCGGTGTGTGTGTGTGTTGTGTGTGTGTGTGTGTGTTGTGTGTGTGTATGCGTGCGGTGTGTGTGTGTGTGTGTGTGTGTGTGTGTGTGTGTGTGTGTGTGCGTGCGTATGGGGTGTCTGCGTGTGTGTGCGTGCGGGGTGTGTGCGTGCGTGCGTTGTGTGTGTGTGTGTGTGTGTGTGTTGTGTGTGTGTGTACGTGTGCGTGTGTGTGCGTACGGGGTGTCTGCGTATGTGTGCGTGCGGGGTGTGTGTGTGTGTGCGCGCGCGCGTGCGTGCGGTGTGTATGAAGTTATTGCGACAAAGTGTGATGCAATGACACGTTTTTAATAATAAGTTTTTATTACTTTTAGTTTTATTAATGTCATTTTCTTTTGTGTGAACTATCATTAAGTTAAATTATATTATTTTCCTATTACGTTAATGGTAAATATAGTTATTTAATACATTTACTTGAGCTACATTCATTAATTAATGTATTAGGCAATATAAATTATTTATTTATTTATAAATATGATAAATTGTTTACATGGTGTCATCTCTTGGTATGTGATTTACTTCACCATTAATTTCAGGTACTATTCGCCAACTTTACATAACCTATAAAGGCAATTTACCCAATAAGCTTGTTATGCGAAGTTTAATTTCGTTCCTTTGTCTCTACCTTAATTTTAGGCAGTAAGAAGATAAAGAAGAAGTAAGAAGATAAAGGCAGTAAGAATACAAAGGCATTGTCCTCTTGTAGGCTACTCTGGCTCTCAAAAATGTAACCTAAAAATAAATTTCTAAAAACACATATTTCGAATATACTTGTATGTTAACAAAACCATTAGTTTTTATTTGAAATAACGCGACTCCAAACAAGAATTTTCAACAGGTGTAATTTATGTAGTGTATATTTTCCTGTTCCAATTATTTTCTAGGTTATGAAACAGTATATTAGAATATAAATTAAAAGTAAACATATATATTTACATTTAGTTTATACTATAAATCGGGGTTCATTCCAACACAACAAATTACAGCAAAATAATAAATTATTTTAAAGCGCCATTTCAAGCTCAATCGTTTAGCTAGTGTGACAGTACCACCTGATTTTCCCCTCATAACTAGTATTATTCAGATGTTTGTGAGATATTAACAGCTGTTCTACATAACCAATGAATGGACGTTAATATTGTCAGTAGGAAACGCAGTATAAAAAATGGGAGAAGCGGTAATATCTCGCTATGGTCCCAATATAGAGTAGGTCGCAGAGTTTCGATCCTGCATATGTTAGCAGACTTGCACACTTCTCTAATTCCCAGACCTGGGAATTTTAAGTCCCAGTCATTAATCCTAGCTATTTACACAATCCTTTCCTTATCCTTCATGACATATAATAGTGAAATCGCTTGATCACTTTAAATTAAATTTATAAGAAATAACTGAATAAAAGAGTCTAATGTAAAGGTCTTTTAGGGTATAAGACGTCAATGAAATATGGGCAAAAATTAGAAAAGAAATTTTAGGTTAAAATTACACTGACTGGCTTTAAGTAGATTAATAATCTTTAAAAAAGCATTTTCTAGGCTTTTAAACACAACTAATGAAAAACATTTATAAAATATGAGTACTTGAATTTATTACTATAGATTGTGTATTGTTTAGACTAGGGATGGGCCGATTCCTAAAATTTTCGATTCCGATTCCGATTCTAAAATTTTCCATTCGATTCTCGATTCTTTACTCGATTCTCGATTCTTTCAAGTTATATTAGCTTACATTCTAGTTCTTTAATAATTAATTTAGTTAACATCTTGGTCATATGGCAAAACCTTTTAAAAGTTCTGTTTTAATGTAATAGGCTACACAAAACCTTCAACCTTGATTTATCAATAGGAATTTTTAAAAGCATAAAAACATATCAGATAAAAGTAATGACTTATTTTAAAGTTAACAATGTGAACTTTACTTATTTCATGATGTTTGAAAAACTTCCTAAGCCTATTTACATTGTCTCTCAAAACAAAACAAAAATTAAAAACAAACGAACAACTTAAAAAGTAAAAAATTAATACAAATAGGATAGTTTTTAATATTTAAAAGTCTGGCAGGTAATGTACATTTCTGTTCAAAAACACAAGCATTTGAACACGTTGTGGGTCAAGCTAGTTTCATCGCTAGTCACACATAGCTCCTGAAGTTGAGAAAGGTTTTTCAGAAAACACTGTCGCGAGTGAACAGACAGGTATTTTATTGCCATAGCATTTAAATGAGGGTATTTGGCACTTTGTACTGCCAAATACTTCCCAACATCACAACCTGGTCTGGCTAATGGTTCCCCCAGATAATTGTTTACTTCTTCTTCTACTGTCAATTCCCCTGGGGTACCTTCTTCCTCAACATTCTGGATTAGTGGGGCATACCTTCTCCACATCTGGTGGGACCTTTTTTCTGCGGGTGTCTGGAACAAGTGCAACTGATCAGGCCTATTTTGTATTTATTCCTCAATCCCAGTTGATTTTTAACCGACTATCACTTGTAGGTCCTGTGTCTGAGGATAAAGTTTCTTCAAGTATAGATCTTTTTTGTTGATAAATTTGGGCAAAATGAATGTTGTTTAATTGCTTTTTCATATTTGATATATTATGTGGTTTTCCATCGTCAGTTTCTGTTAACTGTCATCAAATTGACGCGACGGCCAGTACCCTGAACCGAATACCGTCGGTATTGCTGTTGCTTCATAAATAATTATATTTTCGTTATATTTTCGTTTACTTTAATCATTTAATTCATTGATATCAACCAATACATAAATAAGATATAGTTGGTAATTAATTATTTTTCTAATTATTACTCCACACACATATTTTAATAGTTAACAAAATAGGAATCGGAATCGACACTTTTATGATGAAGAATCGAGTATCGACGATTCCTCGATACCACCTAGAATCGACGATTCCTGGAATCGAGAATCGGAATCGGCCCATCCCTAGTTTAGACAAAATAAATTGTATATCAGTTAATTTTTAATTGCTCAACTTATATTTATGTTTTAAACCTGACGCTGAATTTATAAGTCTTGTAATGTAAAATATATCGTTGGCCTATCTTAATTTGGAAAAAACTCTCGAAACAAAAACTTTTTTTAAACAAAAACGTAATAAGCTACGAACAGACCTATTTCGTATTCTGAGACTTGATTGCGAATATTTTATAGTAAAAACAATTCCTTGGATTGTGTAAGTCACTGTTTTAATTACGCATGGGTTTTTTTTAAATTCAACAATGGAACTTTTAAAATTTCTAAAATCGCTAAAGGTATTAGTAATGTATTAATAACGGTAAAACTAATTAGTGATTTTTATAACATTCACTTTATGATTAAAATATTTTTCATAAATATTTATCACTTTTTATGGAAGAACTGAAAGAGTTAATTGAACAAAGTGAAATGTAGCTGATTCATGGGAAGGAAAGGTCAATGACACTACAGACAGAAATAAATACATTAACTAAGTGGCACAAAGGAGCAGGCTGCCTAGCCACCTTCAGGGGCATCGCTCAATTTTCCTATTTCAAACTATTTTATGTTTAGGGATAGTCAAAATCTCCAAAGAATTCAAATCAGTTTCGACCCACTGGTTAAACCAGAACTTGACTACGAAAGATTTTGAATTCCAAAAATTCCTTTTGCTTGTACTAAATGGCTGTCACCCAATCTGTCAGTAGCACATCGAACTATAATTACTTATGTTTTAAAAGTAACTAGAGAAGTAACAAATTTCCACAGAAATGGAGTTACCCTTAATTAATTTAATATTTTATTTCATTAAAATTTTATAAAACCACTTTAGTCAAGCAAATTTTCACACATAAACATATGCTATTGTATTCTTTACTGTTCGGTTAAGTGAAAATTTAAGTTGGAATAAACTGTTAAATCGATTGAAAAAATGTAAACAGTTTAAAGGTTAAGATGTGTAAAGGATTTCGATAAGTAAGGATATAGAATTACCTATAGATAGTGTCTCGATCGCAGTCCATCTTGTAAATGATTATAAAGTACAGAAATAATGGCAAGTACAAGATGAGAGATGTATTTACAAATGGCCACGATCAGCGAATGTTCGCAGAAGGGTAGTAGAGGCAACATGTCCTTGCCGCCAACTGGGCCACTTATCCTAAGATCGTCGTTACTTTGGAAGGGGTGAATTAGTATTCAGTATCTAAAATATAACTAACATTTTTATAGTATAGGCCTATACTACATTCAGTGAATACTGATGATGACGGTTATTTAAAAGCTTGAATATTAAATTATTGGTCAAGGCGGTGTTCGATGTTATTCAATTAGGCCTACTATTAGTTGTGACTACACGCGAAACTCAAAAACTTACTAATAATAACCTAACCTAGCAATCTGTATTACTCCATTTATTTAGAAGTCTTGCTGGAAAATATTAAAATTTATTTGACACTAAAGGAAAAAAGACAACGGAAAATGAATAGTAGGCCTCATTTAATAACAGTGTACAACCTTTCTGAAGTGACAATAGAGTTTTTGTAAAATAAAAACTTTTTACTAAAGTGAGTTACGCCGCCCGGTCCGCCCCTTAAAAAAAAAAAAAATTTCCTCCGCCGCGCCGCCGCATAGGAGAAGACCTCTGGTATCCATGCTATACCGATGATCACCATATATATAGTCCATATATATATATCCTATATAGTCCTATATATTAGAGACCATATATAGTCTCCTTATTATGAACCCCACCGGGCTAATGCCGCCGTCGTGTCACATACACGACGGCGCTTAAATGCGTTTTTCATCACGTAACAAAATAGTAAACGGATCAAACAAAATTAGCAATGTTAGCAAACTGTTCAATCAAAACTCGAAACGATATCAGAAAATAAAGCTAATTAACAAAACTATTGTTGTCATTAAATAAAGATAACGAATCAAGATAAATGACCGTGACTAAATATTTGAATAATTTTTTAATAATATTCGCTAGACATTGTAATTATCAGTATTTAACCTAAAAGTTAGATTTTTTTTGTGTTTAAAGTTTTTAAGACCAGCTGTTTTTATTAGTGCTACCATAGGCGTCAACTTCCGAGAAAATATCTGCAGTAATCGTACAGTGCAAGTAATGGTGAGAAACATAACGCTAAGGGGTAGTTACGGAAAACCCTTCTACTGATTTCCCCGGCGCTAATTGGAGAGATGCAGCTTTCGTGAATCAAAGAGATTATCCAAAAGAAACAGGTGGTTTTGGTGATATTGAATTAAACATGGCGTAACGCATAACTTACGCCGTATCTCAAACATCGTAGCGATGAGCGACCCGTGAAGTGTTCAAACATTTTTAGGAATGTTCTGATATAGATTAATGAAAATGGATCCAGTTACAGGAGGTAAATGCAAGGCTATAGCAAAAAGAACATTAAATACTATAGTATGGTTAGAAAATAAGAGTGATATGGTGATAGTATTGGTTACACACGAGATCGCCCTTAGAGTTGGGAAATGAGGAAGGAGAGATACTTGAAAAGAATGGGGAAGTTGAAGGCAGGTCACCTCATGCCATTATCGCATTACCGCTCAAATAACTTACAAGAGAAGACTGAAGACGGACACGAGCGAGACCGAAATGACAGTGCGCTGAGAAATATGGCAACTTTGTTAATTCTGCTAGTTATAGAAACAGACAATAAATGTTTGTGTAAACAGGCATAGGCAAACTGTGTATAAACTCATGAACCTCTATAAGTAACAGTGCGCTATGGCATGAGAGTTTGTAATAACTGTATAGTGCGGACCACGTAACCGTGCACTTGGCCTTGAGAGATCGCAGTACGCGAGACGGGAAGTAGAGGGTGAGTATAAATACTATCCTACAAACACTGACTTGCATGAGGCTATTGATATTACATAAATACGATGATAAATTAGCTTCGGTATGGCATAACAAAAAATCTTGAAATGTGTGTAGACTTATCGGATGCAGAAGGTGTTGATGTATAGAACATTCTGAATATGTAACGTTTTAAGAAGCGGTAGTTCACGAGAAATCTCTTGGGATCTCTCAAGGCCAAATGTGCACGGTTATTGGTCCGCTCAATACATTACTTCAATGGGAGTTTGTAATAACTGTACACAAACTCAGAATTAATAAACACTTTCTTCTCACACACGTTTCAGCGACACCTCTAATTCTTTAACAAAATATTTTTCTAATTTTATTTCATTCTAGCCTACTACAAAATCCATTCTCACTCAGCGATTTTTTTTATATTTTGCCACAAAATTTAATAATTAAAGTTTTCCCTTTAAAATAAACGCAGTATTTTTTTTTTTAAATACGAATTAATATAGAAGCAAATCTACTTGTAACATGCAATATAATTAGGTTTCAATTCATCCCAACCCACACCCCTGAATAGATCACAGACCATGCACGCAGTAAATCAGATTATTTCAATTCTTCCGTTTTTGATAGGTGGAAATGTTTTTAAAACCTTTATATGCGAACTAAAGCAACGCTATTCGATATTCAACCTTTTAAAACTCAATCCAACCCTGAAGCAATTCATTTCAGCAGATGGAAATCAATATTTTAACTTGTTAACGACATGTTAGATTAAAATGTAACAATATTGTAACACAATATACTGTCATTAGTGCAAAATATTAGATTATTATTATGTTTGTGTTGGACGCCGATAACCATTAAATTTTGGGGGTTCGATGATGCAAACATTTTTTTAGGATCGATAAAATTTACAGTCGTGAAAAGACATAAGGAAAGACTTACGCTTGCAACTTCAAATTTAAATAAACAAGTTGGCAGTCCTAAGTGTTGTCATCTGTGTGACATGGTCACGTGGTTTGACAATGGCACGTAGCTCACGGAATACTTCAAAAATAAATTTAAAAAGTGACATTAACGCTGAAAAGAACAAGAGCGCGAAACGAAGGAAGCTTCGCAATTTAAATAGACATTACACCTCGTAAATAGTGACACTGTAGTGAACAGAACGCAATGTTGTAGGAACGCTATTCAACTGAGTACATTAAAGTAAAATTGAAAATTAGAAAGACAGCTTAACATGAAGAATTGGAAAGGCGCAGGGGGCTCGTCACCGCATCAATTCTGACGGTTTCAACGACAGCCCAGAATGACAGGGTTGCCAAATTTCTCAATACTCTTATCAAGGTAGTTACTAGCCAATTCAACCGCCTTCTACTGTGGAAAATGTGAAAGGGACAAGGAGTCCTTCCCACTTTGTCGTACTCCAAAAACCTGTTAAATTCTGATGTATGTGAAATACGAGTAAGAAAGGACGAGAAGGGGACGAAGTAGACGAGATACAAGAAAACAAGAGTTGAAATGAATACATTTTCCAAGTATCTGACTGGAATATATGGAAAACTAATGTCTTTTGAATATTAAGATAAACAGTAGTCTACAATTTAGGCTATTATAGCATATTAAAGATATGGAAAGAATCGAAGAAGACTAGGCATAGTGGTGCTAGTGGTGCATAGTGATTGCTATGCAATCGAAATGTACATAAGGTTTTAAATAGAAGAAAAAAGTAATTTGTTGTATAGAGGTTTCATTTATTTATGTTATATATTCTAATTTGTAGTCTGTACATATAATATATCTCAAAATGTAACCCCAGATCTCTAAATATATTCCATCTTCCTTCTCAAATTATTTTTCCATGACGGTTCAAAACGGTCCAGCCTTATTCAGTGTCAGTTACGTATAGGTCTTGCGGAACGTCGTGAAGCCTGGCCAGGGGAAAGGCGGCGACGGAGTAGGGACAGCCGCGGAGGAGTAACAGGTGACCAACCAGTAGTCTACAAACTTACATTGGCCCTCAAGTGTAATACCCGAATAAAGACACGGCGACAACTCAAGACAGACTGGTGCTCCACCCCCCCCCCCCCCATCACTATAAAACCGGTGCCGACGGCTTTTCCCCATGAAGATCAGGATTCATCAAGAAATACAAGACTTACAAAGGTCCTAACTAACCAGGCGGGATATTCCAGTACGGAAAACAAGACCGTACTGGTCCCTTATAGTTCTGGAAAAGCTGTCAACCCTACAGGCTCTGATTATAGCATCGAGCCGACCCTAAGTAAATGTTTCGGGCTTTTGCATACTGGTTCCATGGAATCGTCTGCCGTGTTTGGTTTGACAACGGTCAAACCTAGACGTTTATGGTCGAATTCGTGACAGGATTTTATATTATATTGAGTTTTAGTTGTCGTTACAAATTATTAGGCAGAAGTGCAGACACGAACTGAAGGCGATTTACACGAGAAAACATGATCTTCACTAGAAACCTGAACAAACAATTTCGAAACAGAAAAACCAAATGTATGCGAGAAAGCTATTTCAACTATCGTCGCACCTGGATACAGTTTAAATTCGCTGTAACTCATTAAATCTTTTTTTTCCTCCCGCTAATCCGGCCAAACGATAGTTTTACTGTTAATCATCCATTAACTTCGTCTATGATCTGGATGTAACTCGAAGAATATTTGGAACGAAATAGTATATTTGCTCCTTTTATAACAAATAACAGGTACATTTATCGTCAAAAAGGCCTATACAGTTTTTGTAACGTCTCGTTTCTAAAGTCCTTTTTATACATAAGTGGAGCAGAAACTCTGTAGTGAGTGACAAGGTGAATGAACCACTTGAAGACTGCTTTAAATCCCGGCTTTGGAATAATACTTAAGACGATTTTAACAACCATTTTAAAGTAACAAATGACGAAACTTAATTTCTTTACGCACTATTAAAATTTGTAGTTTTAGAGGATCTAATTATTTTAACGCTGAAACAGCAGCAATTTTGCAATTTTGTTTTGTACTACACTGCAAAGTTTTGTGTAGGCAATTGTAGATTTAAAAATACAGTTGAGCTTTTTTGTTTCACATAAAAAAGAATATCTATTAGGGGCCTATATAGATTTAGCTGCCGAATATGTACCAAGTTACTCATTCAGAGAATTACAGACAACTGAACTTGAAAAAAATAGTTTCAGTTATAACAATTTAGTGAGGGTTTTCTTTCAAACAAAAGGGAAAACGTCTACAAAACATTTCTAGCTTAAAATTTTAAAGTTAAGTTTTAAAAAATATTTTTTTTTATTAATAGAAATCCCATTGGAAGAAATTGTAGCAATACAAGTTTTCAACGCACGTTTTTGTGAATTATATATATGTATAAAAAAACTAAAATATAATAATTTTCTAAATAACTATATATATATATATATATATATATATATATATATATATATATATATATATATATATATAATTTATCATAAAATAAAGTTTCATTTTATATTTAGAGGATATTATTATTTTGCTTGGATATTATATTATACCGTAGCAAAATTTGTTAGAGATCAAACTATATTTTACTGAAATTGTTTTAAGTGTAAAGTGTTGATAGTAATTTTTTGAACAATATAGTACAAAAATCTGCAATACAATACATTGTGTTTGAACAATATAGTATAAAAATCTGTAATAAAATACATTGTGAATTCAAGTAAAGGGCATGAACCCTTATGGTGTAGGATACAGGAGACAAGGTCTCGTAGCATAACTAGACCTACTCTCTACCGGTGTCGTACAGAGGTCACCCGTTACACTTCTTTGTAAAGAGGATAAGAAAGGACTAATGAGCCCTCAAGTTAGGTCACCTGAAGTAGGCTAGAGATGTTAACCTAAAGTTAAATGTGTTTATTTTATTAAAGAGTTTAATCCATTCACTTCTTTATTTTTAACAAGTACACAAGCTAGCAAAGAAAGCATTTATTAGTGAGTTTTTAAATTGATATCTTGGCTTCTTTTTACGCTTGTAAAGATAAGATAAAACCGATACAGCACACACGTGATTCAATTATAGACTCTACAATACTCATTATTTACTTTGTGCTGTGTAGATAGTGTTATCGGTCGGGTGTAGTAGGCTAGTCGACTGGATTCATAGATAGGAGCAGTAAACTGCGTCCGCACGAAGGAAGAACTTGTAGTGAGTGGCAGAGAAAATCGTATTGACTGATGGTTTTTAATTAGAGTTCAACAAATTTTGAACACCAATATATATATATATATATATATATATATATATATATATATATATATATAAGCAAGATAGAACTAGAAAGAAAGCAATATACGAGTAGTAAATACTTGCAGCTTGAAAGTTGAAGACTAAAGAAGCTAAAGACTAACTTTTCCCAAGAGAACCGTATTCAGTATCAACCGTCCCAGGATCACTAGGTCCCCAAAACCAACACCATCTAGACAGATCTGTCTAGGCGATGTTGCCAATACTCCCTGATCTATAGGTTTTAAATCTTCGGCGTTATGTCAGTTCTTGTGTCCAAGTTTAATATTTTCAGGTCGACAGGTTTAGCCTGACAGGTGACCTTGAAATGAGAAGAAGCACTAGAGTTCGTTTGTATGGTGATGGGGGTGGGTGTCAGTTGAGAAGTGAACAAGGTATCAAGTAGTATAGTGTACAACGTTGCCCCGCTTCCCAGTTCACGCGTCTATCTGGCTTTCCTTCCTGCGCATTTCACCGGCCAGGCTAAACCTGACGACTTGTACTACATCATGGGCAAATATTAAAAGTGTCTGGTTTCCATTCAAAGTTTACTTGCAAGCATGTTGCTAAGGGTTTCCTATGCAGTTCCTACCACGTGGTCTAAAAATATCTCTTTTTAAGATAAGAATTATTCTTGTTTGGACATAGTTACTTTGTACGTATTTCATGTTAAGTTTAAAAAAACAACTAAGAGTAATAACAATATGTATCACATTGAATCGAGTTAGATGAGTTCTTGCTTTCGAAAATATTTTAATTCTTCTAAATGTATCAACAATTCCTATACTTTTGGTTGTAAAAAATAATATTTTTATTCTTTAACTGGAAATTTGGAAGAAGAAATGAGTTTTCAATTCTCACTATTAGTTCACAATTTCCCTATCTATATATTTATAGACCTTGTTCAAATTTACAATCGTAAATAAAATACTTTCTATTCATCCACTCAAGTTTAAATCATTTTTTCAAATATTAATTCAATTAATTAATTTTAATAATTAATTTCGCTTTCTATTTTGCTACTTAATATTCTAATTCTGTCATATGTATAAATGTACCTATTTATATTGTATTTTTATTTATACTCCAAATTATATTACTGTAATTATTTAATAAACAGTAACTAAAACAATTATTTTCTTTGTTGACCTAAGTTGGAATTGATTTTAGTCATTTTATTATATTATTTGTTAAAGAATGATAACCGTGCAATGTTAGTAGAACGGCTAGTAGTGAGGAAAATCCATTTGAAGTACATTATCATTGACTGCCCTGTAATGCTAATTAAATTGTGAACACAAGTACGTTTGTTCAGAGATCTTTTAGTTAGATGTTACACAAATAATATGTAATCACCGGCACACATTACTTATGTTTTTCACAAATAGATCAATGTTTTTGTTTCTGATAAACTAATTAGAACATAATTCAAGAAACCATTCAAGTTTTTTTAACCTTCTTCTCATACAGGTGTATTTTGTAGATACTCTACTTCCCTAACCCACGACACAGAGTAGGTTTACTTAATCTACGTGACGCTACTAGTCTCCCTCATATCCTATACCAGGGACATGTTTTCGTACCTGCCGTAATCTTTTATACACACACACACCCACCCACATACACACACACACACCCAAACACACACACACACACACACACACACACACGCGCACGCACACAAGCAGACGCGCGCACACACACACACACACACACACACACAAACGCGCGCACGCACACAAGCAGACGCGCGCGCACATACACACACACACACACACACACACACACACACAAACGCGCGCACGCACACAAGCAGACGCGCGCACACACACACACACACAAACGCACACACACACACACACACACACACACACACACACACACAAACGCGCGCACGCACACAAGCAGGCGCGCGCACGCGCGCACACACACACACACACACACACACACAAACACGCGCACGCACACAAGCAGACGCGCGCGCGCACACACACACACACACA